>SNQJ01S0045176.1:40492-59764 GCA_010110895.2 Picea sitchensis | reverse complement strand
TCTAGCTTGTTCTCAGACTTCATAGAATTCGTCATGGCTTGCTTGACTTGGTCAAACCCTAGATTTTGACCAGAAATCCAAACTTCACGTCTTGGCCTTCTGAGTGTACCAGGAGATGCGCTGGGCTAGGGTGCACTGATCTATCCAGAGATTAGGTCAATCTCGTCACTTAAGGTGTCTCAACAAGAGGTTTAGGGTTTATGCAACTGCTTCTGCTGGTAATTCTAGTTGCAGTGCTTTTGGAAGTTGCTCCTGCTAGTAACCCTAGCGGCAGTTCCTCAACGAGCTCAATATCTAGCGGCTATGTTTCCTTCCAGCGTTTTAGGCTTACTGAAGGGGGTGTGGGCCCATAACCTGTTAGAATATAGAAGATGGTGTGCTCGTTTTACCATTGATGATACCCTCGTCACCCAACCACAGGTCGAAGCCTCCCTCCGAGCACCTTAACCTTAACCTGAGAATTCCTCCAGAAGCAAACCCTAGGCTAGATAGCCAAACAAAGATTACCGCATCAATCCCCAAGGATAGCGCATCACAAAAGACTGATCAGATGTTCCAAACCCTAGCCAAGAGATATCCAAGCCAATACTGAAACTAGTTGTTGTTGCAGCTGCAGCTGCAACCCTCCTCCAAACCTGTGCACCAGACTGCAACTGCAATGCGCACCAACTAGGAAAACTGCAGTCCTGAGATATGACAAATGAGAACTGGCGCCCTGTATTTATAGTAATCATGACAGTTTACTGGGGCCAACTTCTCTTTCTGGGTATGTGTCTATTCAGTATATTATTATTAATTATGGTTGACTTCTTCTCTTGGAGGCTAATATCCTAATATAAATTTTCTTCTTGAGCCGACAAGGCTTATAGGGTTATTAGCCAACTCATTAGGGTTTCTCTTGCTTCCCGAAGTCTTCTATTCTTGTCAGGTTCACACGTGGGGGTAAATACCTCCCGTAACTACCATAATATTAACACAAGGAAGGGATTTATATAGATCTAGAAAGATTTAAATCAATAAATGAACTCAAGCCCCCGACGTCCAAGAAAGGAGTTCAATCATTTTTCCGCAAGATCAATTTTGTGCGAAGGTTTGTTCCTGATTATGCAAGTATTGTGAAGCCAATCAATTTATTGTTGAAGAAGGAGTAGAGTTTTGGCTTATTCAGAATGGTACGGATACATTGTATTCTACTTGAGGTCCTGGCAGTTTCCTATCACCATGAACCCTAAAGAACGAAGAACATTGAAGATGAAGGAAAATCAGTATGCGTTGATTATTGATATATTGTTGAGGAGGAATTATGATGGTATAGAACTGAGATGCATTGATGAAAACCAAGCCCAAGAACTAATGAGAGAATTCCATGAAGGAATATGTGGTGGACACTTTGCACCTATCGCCACCGCCCATAAGATAATAAGAGTTGGTTTCTATTGGCCATAAATCTTTAAAGACTCATATGGCACAATAAGGAAGTGTGTATCATGCCAACAATTTTCAAGGAAAATGAAGAGATCTAGGATGTTGTTACAACCCATAATTATAGAGAAGCTACTCTCTCAATGGGGACTTGTAGATCCCATATGCTCCAAGACATGAAGGGTAAAATATCCATGCTAACTATCAACGGGCAACATTTAAAAGGTTTTTTCACCTAAAAAATTTATCATTCTCCTTGTACATAAATTTATTTTTTCAGTTTCTATATTCTTACCTTTAACTCCATAGCCCAATGGATGGAGACTCCTAGTCACAAAGATTCTAGATTCTTGACAAACTGCAGGGGGTTATCACCCCACAGTTGGAGCCAGTTGTTGATACCATTTCATGTTTCCGAGTTTCCCTCCCCTTTCCATTTTCCCAACTTCTTTTTTTCCATTTATTTTCCCTCTTGTATACTTACCTGAATTCCCCTTTTCTTTTATCCCCTCTCTTTTCCCTTTCTGATTACTATACTTAGTCATTTTTCAAAGTAGTGGATTCGCAAACTCGTGAATCTTCATCTCCATCCATACTCCCATATCATGAGTCCGACTGACCGATGTATTATTCTATACTTAAATGTTTATGCAGTCGCGGGTTCGCAAGGTTCAAGCTTTCATATCCCATGTTCCACGATATCCATTTTGCACCCAAAATATCCATGATCTACATTTTGACCAGCAGACTCGGTGAGATCCTAAGTATCTCATCTCTCCCATATTGAGTCCGACTGACCGCATTACAACACTTAGCCCATTTTTTACCTTTCGCAATCGCGGGTTCCCAGGTTGGCAAGTTCACAAAAATTCCCAAATCCTAATCACTCTCGTTCATCCTCGCCATCCTTGTTCTTTTCCCAATACGCATTTAAGAATGGTTTAATGTTACTAACTCATCATGTAGTTTTTTTAAAGATCATCATTAATAAGCAAAGGGATCAAGGATATTTCTCATTAAAACCGCATTATTGCACGATTTGATGTTCTGTGTGGACTCTTGTTCTGCAGATAAATTGCAGTGTAACATGCCTCAACCCAAAGAAAGAGTGGCAGCCCTTAATCTTGCAACATGGTTCTCGCAGCCCCAACTATAGGCGTGTTCTTCTCAGCAACCCCATTCTTTTGTGGGTTGTAAAGAACAGTCAACTCCCTCTTGATGCCCTCTCCTGCACATAAGTCATCAAACTCCTTAGAGGTATACTCACCCTCTATATCTGTCCTCAGTACCTTGATTTTCCCCCCAGTCTGGTTCTCCACAAGAGCTTTGAACTCTTGGAACTGATTGAAGACTTGTCCTTTGGTATTCATGAAGAAAATCCAAGACTTCTTAGAGAAGTCATCAATGTTGAAATATTGTAACTGCAAATAGTATTATATTTATTATTGAGTCATTATTAAATAGATCAATCCCCTTTTGTGGATTGATCACGTTGGGCATTGTAATTGACCAAATCCCCTTTTTCAGATTGGTCAAACCCTATTTGTATTATGCAAATTAATAATTCGACCCCCGAGCCTAATTAAAGTGGTTTTAAACACTAAGAAGACAAGTCGACCATGCCCAGTGAAGAGACACCTTTCCAGCACCTACCAGTTTGTATAAATAAAGGAAGTCAACGCCTCATTTGTTCACTCACTCATTCACTCACTCAGTGTGCAGGTTTGGTAGTTGCAGTTTGGAGAAGGAAGAGAGAGGTGCATTGCTCAGTGGAAGATATTCTCTAGTGTTTGTATTATTGTCTTGGCATTATATTGGCTATATATATTAAGGAAGTTTTTGTTGGGTTTTCTCCCCCATGAGGGTTTCCCATGATAAATGATGTGTATCTTGTGATTGTGTTTCTCTCAGTGATCCTATCTATGTTATGGTTATCAAGTAAATTGAAAAGAAACCTAATAATAGCTTAAACCTTAACATGGAATCAGGGCTAAGCTGAAGAGAGCATCTTTCACTGGATAAAGAAAAACTTCACAGTTGTCATACAAGAAAAATAGGGATTTTTATTGAAGAGGAATTTCAACCTAAAAATCATCTGGAGAAGTGTGTCCTAGCCTAGGGAACTCTTTGGCACCTTCAGTACACTTTTTCAGTGGATAGAACTCCGGAAAAGTGAAACCCTAGTTTTCACGAGTACCAGAAAACAAGGAAACCAGAACCAGTACCAGAAGTACCAGTCCAGAATTCTGTTGGTCAAGTTTCAAGGGGTAAAATTTGGATTTTCAGAAATCTGAGTGCACCAGTTTACTCGCCTCAGCTCAATGCATCTATTCCCTGGATCAGAATTTCAAAATTTGAAGTTTAAAAAATTAGGGTTTCCTCATAAAACCCTAAGTTGTCGTTGTAGTTGCAGTTTCAGAATCAGTTGCAGTATCAATTGAAGTATCAGTTGCAGTACCAGTTCCAATCAACCTTGAAGTTTTTAAGAGTTGGTAATTATTATCGTTTCTACCAGATGGTGCGACTACCTGCAAATACTATCAGAGGTATATATTCACATATGTTTAAACTGTTAAGATTTAAAGGGTATTTTCAAGAGAAGGGATCACTTACCATAGATCCAGAAGGATCTCAAGATCCAATACATTCAGAGGAATAATGCAACCCAGGTTTGATTATTTTGATATGAATCTACCCCACCCAGTTTCAAGTCTCACTGAGACAACTCCTTGTTAAATGCCCAAAACACAGTTTTATGACATCAATCTATAAATCATATAAAAAAATCTCAGAACTGAAACATGAGGATTTTGAACAACATTTAATACTAAAATAAATTTCCAACAACAGCACAATAACTCATAAATAAATGCACATAGATTTTTGGTCAAACTTGACCCTGTAAAAAACCCACAAGGGGAAAACCAATGAGAGAGGGGCTTTTTATTATTTCAGAGGTCAGAGAAAAATGTCATTTAAAACAATCATTAATGAGAAAATAACACAAACTTATCTCAAGAATGTGCACAACAATCTTTCTCGAAATGCATGCCCAGAAATTCTCGAAATTCATGCCCAGAAAACAGAGTTGTATGGCCCTCTATTTACATGCCTCCTTGTTGTACGAACTATATGAAATTTCCCAGAAATGTGTGCCTCCTCCTGTTGTCTCAATTTCTATGTCAAAATTGTTTTACGACAGCCTTGAAATTCATGCCAAATTTTCCTCAAAAATCAATAGTACGACCTCCTCGATTTATGTGTCATTTTCAGTTGTACAACCTCTTCAAAAATATGTACTGTACAGACCAGGTTATGTTGTACATTCTCCTTGATTTGCATGATGTAGTTTGGTGTCTTGGAATTTTTGCCACCTTCAGAAACTTCTTCTCTAGTTCATCTCGGCTTCTCTCTCTTCCAAAACTCTCTCAAAAATTATCTCAACAAGAGAAAAATGAGGCGCCTCCTTAACCTAGTCGACTCAATGAGGGAATATGAGGGGTTTCATAATCCAACGGTTGAGATTGGATTAGATGAGTGGTTGAGATTGAGTGTTCGTTCACTCACCCCCTTCACTTAATTCAAAAAGTCATATTTTAATTTATATCTCATAAATTAAATGGCAAGGGTCCACACTAGGCACTTTCCCACCCACTAGGCGCCTAGGTGATGAGAAACACTTGCCTAGATAATTTTTAATTAATTTTAACAATATCCTAGGAAAACATCACCTCCATTATAATTTTCATATTCACAAAACCAGTCCCTATGGGGAGTCATATGAAAAGAAGCACTTTAACCAATCAACCATACATCATAAATTGCATGTGTGCTTGAAGAAGCCAACTACACATCCCCTCCTTCCTTTGAATTGATCTTCTCTTTTTTGTAAGGAACATCATTAGATCCCTTCCCTTTATCAACACTTTTAGATCTATAATCCTTCTTGTAATCCCTAGTGTTATCCCCATTTTGTGGGATAACTAAGGAGATCATGTCTCGAGGCCCTCGGGTTGCATATATGGAGTGTAGAAAGACTGCATGACTAGTGTTGTCCACTTTCACATACAAAATCCCACTCTATCACCACATTTTATCCATTGTCAGCGCATCCACCACACCAGCTAGCTTCTGGAAGGTAGATGGGTCTTTCTCCATGCGGTACAAGTCAGGTATTGTGGCAGGTAATCACCCTAATATTTGAGGCATTTAAACATGTTGTATTTAAGCTACTTTTGATTATAGAATGCACGCTTGGACATTATGCCTTTGACCATGTTTCACCTTGGTGAGTGTCATAGATTTCCTAGTAAGTGGCCAACCTTTGGGGAAAATTTTGTGACTGGAGGTCCCTTAAGGGGTTATCGTACCATTCCCGACCATACTTACCACTTTCCGCTCATTGCACTCCCATCATATTGTCCTCCTCTAGGTCCTTTGACTTTAGTGACCCAAGAAGGGCATGTACCTCATTTCATGGAAATAAGGGGTTGAAGGCACACAAAGATTGATGTTGGCTAAAAAGATAAAATCCTATATATAGACCTTCCAAATGCTTCACCCAGGGATCCCCCGAGAAAGCAATGAAACACTTCTCTGTAAGAAAAAGGGTATTGTTGAGACATTTTCCCGTTTCTGATTTACCCTCCCCTTTCCATTTTCCCAACTTTGTTTTTGAATTTCTTTTCCCTCTTCTATACTTACCCGAATTCCCCTTTTCTTTTCTCCCCTCTCTTTTTCCCTTTCTGATTACTATACTTAGTCATTTTTCAAAGCGGCGGGTTTGCGGGTTGGCAGACTCGTGGATCTTCATCTCCATCTATACTCCCATATCATGAGTCTGACCGATCTCCATATTAATCTATACTTAATTGTTTATGCAGTCGTGGGTTCGCGGGTTCAAGCTTTCATATCCCATGTTTCGTGATATCCATTTTGCACCCCAAAATATCCGTGATCTACATTTTTACCATCGACCTCAGCGAGCTCCTAAGTATCTCATCTCTCCTATATTGAGTCTAACCGACCGCATTACAACACTTAGACCATTTTCAACCTTTCGCAATTGCGGGTTGTCGGGTTGCCGGGTTTACAAAAATTCCCAAATCCTAATCACTCTCATTCGTCCCCACCATCCTCGTGATTTTCCCAATACGCATTTAAGAATGGTTTAATGTTAATAACTCATGATGTAGGTTCCGCAAAGATCATAATTAATAAGCGAAGGGATCAAGGAGATTTCCCATTAAAACCGCATTAAAGCACGATTTGACGAAGATTATATTATTGTTATATCTCTCAAGCGCTCATTGCAAATATTATCTAGATTAAAAGAACACTCTCGTCAACTTATGGCAGCAGGACAATGATGAGATAGTTCCTGTAACCGTTAATGAATACAATAAAAGGACACCATCAAGCAAGTGAAGACATGAGAGATCATCATAGCAATTTTACGTTGATCACTTTTTTTTTCTTTCTTTATCAAGTCCTTCATCTTGTTATTCCACCTCTTTCACTAGAAAGGTTTAACCGAACACTGATAACTTCTCTTTTCTTCTTACCAGGTCTTTTTGTTCTTTTACATCCCACCATATTCCTTCTACAAGATTAATTCTTGTGTATATTTGCTTTATGCTCCGCAAGAGCCCCAATCCCAGTATTTAAGACAAACACATTTTAAATTTCAAAGAATATGTAATAGACTATATATTTTTTAGAAATTTCAAGAGAGCTATTTCGGGAACAATCTCGACTGTACTTTGTAACCCAGAAATTTGAATATAAAGTATTTGAGGTTGATCTATCATTATCCTTATTTGAGATGTCCATGTTCACTCTGTTAAAGTTCTCTTATGCATGCAAACTATTTTTTTTTTGTTTATGTGATAAAAAATATTCATTTTAAACTATGATGGATATGAGGAAATTTTGCTTATTTGCTTTAAATGTGTGAATGTGCTCGGTTCCTGGTCCTTTCTCGACAACTTTCTTTAAAAAAAAAAAAAAACATTTTCATTTTTATCTTTATTGCAATATTTATATTTCTGTGAATTACCACGACGGACTTCTGTCAAGTCCCATATTCTGAATATCTAGAATCCCAAGAAAATCTTAAATCAAAGAGGAGTACCACCTCTACAAAAACGCAAGGGGATTTACATCCTCGTGAGGTTTATGCTTTGATCCTAATGGATTCAAGTGTCAAAAATTTTGGCGACCATACTAAGGAATGAACTGAAATTTGGAATTTGGTCTAGCATTTTTGAAAAATATATGACTATGCCCCAGGTTGATCAGCTCCACTTCGAAATTGGATTGAACAATCAACGAAGCATCTTACATCATTTATACAATCTGGTAACAACAACATTCGAGATGGGAGAAGATTTATAAAGGTCCGGGTAGATCTTAGTCCAAGAAGAAGAAAGAGAAATCCTACGATGATAGAGGAGAGACGAGCGACAAGACTGAAGAAACAAACGGCTAGCTAGAGCAGCACAAGAACAAGGTCGGGATTGAAGCTGGATGAATAAAAGGGGCCCATTACCAGAAGTAAAAGCAGGCAACTCTTTATTCTCAGAAGTGAAAAGCATATTCCTAAACCTCTCTAGATATGGAAGAAAGAAATGAGCAACCGCGAGACGAGCATCATGAGGAGAGACATGGAGGTGGAAGAGATGCTCCAAGAAATCAAGAAAACCTAAGGTTTGAAAATCAACGAAGAATAAAAAATTCCCCGTTGAATCTTGCAGGTGAGAAACATGATCTCCCTTTTCTTCCCAAGGGCACCTTAAAGGAATATTATAGAGATGGAGTAATCGATGCCAAAAGGCATCTGCACTTGTTTCTTAATGTTTGTGATTTTCACCATGTTGAGTATGATGATGTCATGGTAAGGTTATTTCTGCAAACCCTATCAGGAAGAGCATAGGAATGGTATAAGACATTACCGAGTAGATAAATTAACTCATTTAATGACATCGAAGCCATGTTCCTGACTATGTTCACCCCTCCAATTGCTTACCATACCCTTCTCACTGATTTCACCCAGATTGGCTTAAGGAAGAATGAAAGAATACGAGATTTTTATCTCAGGTTCAATAAAACCTTGAGTAAAATTCCAAGAGATAAAAGACCGAATGACCCAGTTGTACTCAGGTGCTATAAGAATGCAATGCCCCCGAATGTGAAATATGCTATCAGAACATCCCAAATGGATACCTTGGAGGAGGCAATGACTAAAGCCACTAAGATGGAATAAATTATGATTGAAACGAGTGTCAACCCCGACATTATACTGGGAAAAGTACAAAGGCAGTTGGGAGGATTAAGTATTGATAATCAAGGATCTTCTAGTTCAAGAAAGAATGAATAATTCAAGCCCTGACCGGCCCAAAATCAAACAATGGGAGGAGGATTTTTTAAAGGAACCATACCTGGCGTAAAGGTTGACCCTGTGGCGGCACAAGAAACTAAGAAAAGAATTGAAATTGCACAAATGAATAGAACTATCAAGCAAATGCATAACGAGATAACCAGACTAAGAAGGGGATATAATTATGTGGAAAATCCAAGAATGCCAGTCCCAGAGAAAAGAAGGAACCCTCCCTAAGAAAACAGAGTGAGGTTTGAAAACACAGATAATACGCAAAGACCAAGGGTTCTCAAGAAGCCTACTCGCAATGCAGTTGTTCTAGATGATGTGTATGGTGAGAAAATAGTTGAGAAAGAGAACTATTACTCACCTGATGAAAATTTTGAAACTGTACAGATGGATGGATGCGAGACGTCCGTGTATATATTTGAAGAAGGTGACAACGACTCCAACTCGTAAGAAAATGTTGTCCAGACAAGAGGATTTGTAAATAGACCCAAGAATAAGAATGACTCTGAAAAGGAAAACCAAAAAGATAATGAAAAAACAAATGAGAAAGTGACAAATATAATGGAAGTAAAAGGAAACCCCTAACGTCAAGCTCCACTCAGATGACATATAATGTCGTAGAGGACTTAAGTAAATTAAGGTTAACTTTTGATTTTACAGAAGCTGTGAAGATTCCCCAACAAAGGGAAAATTTTTTGAAATTGTTGGACAATCCATATGAAAGAGAAGAAGTTGTTGTTACCAATCCAAAACAAAGCCAGAACCAGTTAACTACCAAGATGAGAGGTAAAATTCCTCCCCTTTACATTTCAATTGAAAATCATGATGTTGCACTACACAATTATTTAGTTGACACTGGCGTGACAAATAATATCATGACATTAGTGGTCGTGGAGGCATTGGGCATGATTTGCACCAAGTATTAGGAAACTGGTGAAAGTATATATGCAATTGATTCTAGAAAAGTGTCATCTTATGAATAAATCAAGTACTTTTATGCTTGGATCACGACATCCCCCCATATTATTACAGTTTTCAATGTTATTGTGGTAGACCTTCCTCCGACATATGGAGTTGTGTTGGGAAGAGATTGGGCATCCATGATCGGGGGATATATAATGAACGATGGAAGTTGCATGATGTTGCCAGGCAGAGAAGGAGAAATGATTAATGTGCCCCATGAACCCAGGAAACCCTTCTCTTTCAAGAAGAAGTATAATGAATTAATGGAAGATTATATAGATGTCGGGATTGGAAACTATGCCATCCTAGACATGGAACATAATGAAAGCCTCGAGCAAGTTCAAGATACAGAGAATCAAGAATGTTTGTTTGAAGGCTATTGGAGGATGTCATTCAATGGAGCTTGTTTAAACTTCGGGAGTGGAGTTTGAATTTTTCTTATGAGTCCAAGTAAGATTGTGCATCCACATGCTATTAGACTGGAATTTTCATGTACTAATAATGAGGTATAATATGAATCCTTGATTCAAGGGATTATTCTTGCACAAGAAATGAAGATAGAACATATAAATGTGAGTGGCGACTCCGAGTTGGTGATTAATCAGGTAACTTAGAAGTATAAAATCAAGAAGAAGAGTCTTAAGTTATATTTCAAAAGAGTTAATGAATTAATGGAATATTTAAGCTCCTTCAACATTTCTTTCATTCCAAGGGACAAGAATCACAAGGCAGATTCTTTGGCCTTGGTGGCCTCATTGTCTAACCCAGACGATATAAAAAGCAAGATGTATTTTCAAGTAGAAAGAGAATTACGACCTTTTGTGCCTGATAACATGGAATATTTGCAAGTGTTTGAGAATGATGAACAGTTGGAAAAAATTGTGTTGAATGATGATGATGATAAAGACGATCACATGTATGTTTTCCCTAAATATTGTATACAATATAAGTCTCTTTTTACGAAATATGATCATGCTAAGAATCTCCTGGAAGAAGTTTCAATTTGAAAAGTGCAAGAAACAAGAAAGGTCAATATTGGAATTGACAGTTCCCCGAAATATGTCAACTTGGGAGTCAATTGTACCAATGAAGAAGTTGACCAATATGTTGCATTGTTTAAAGAGTACATTGATGTGTTCGCATGGACCTACGATGATTTGAAAGCTATGATAAAATGATATTCCATCACATCATTCTTTTGAGGGAAGAGGCAAGGCCTATGAAGCAAAAACATGAACCCCAAACTGAAACCTCTGGTAAAGATTGAATTGGAGAAATTGAAGAAGGCCGGAATAATTTATCACATTAGACATTCTGACTGGCTTTCAAATCCTGTGATTGTAAGAAAAAAGACCAGGGAAATCCATATGTGTGTTGATTTCAAAGATCTTAACAAATAAAGCATAAAGGGTAACTTTTCTTTACCTAATATGGAGTTCCTTCTCCAACAATTCACTAGATCAGCCTACTTGTCCATGTTGGATGGTTTTTCTGGATATAACGAAGTCTTGGTCATTGAGGAAGATGGGGCAAAGACATAATTCATAACACCGTGGGAGACATATTCATATGCCAAAATGCCCTTTGGTTTGAAGAATGTTGGAGCCACATTCCATAGGGCCATGGATCATGCATTTAGTGGGTTGATAGGAAAATTTATGCCAGACTATCAAGATGAATTGACAGTGCATTCAAAAACTAGGAGTAATCATATCCATCATTTGAGAAACGTTTTTGAAAGATGTAGATTATATGGTGTCTCTCTAATTCCAAAGAAATGTTTATTTGTTGTAAATCAAGGAAAACTATTGGGTCATATTGTGTGCAAGGAAGGGATTTATATAGATCTAGAAAGACTTAAAGCAATAAATGAACTCAAGCCCCCGACGTCTAAGAAAGGAGTTCAATCATTTTTTGGCATGATCAATTTTGTGCGAAGGTTTGTTCCTGATTATGCAAGTATTGTGAAGCCAATCAATTTGTTGTTGAAAAATGAGTAGAGGTTTGAATGGACAACAAATACTCGAGAAGATTTCAATAATATCAAAGGAGCAATCACCACAGCTCTGATCCTCACTAGTTGAGATTTTCAAAGTGATTTCATGATCTATCCATTCGCTACAAAAACAATTGTTGCATCTGTTCTTACGCAGAAGAATACCAAAGGTGAAGAACTCCCAATTAGTTTCATGGGCAAAAATCTACATGACTAAGAATTGAGGTATTCAGAACTGGAAAAGCAAGCCTTGGCTCTTGTAAAAGCAGTGGCACACTTTCGTACGTACATATTGAACTCCGATGTTATTTCTTATGTTCCCTCATCGCCAGTGAAGATGCTTTTGAATAAACAATTGAGAGAAGGAAAATGGGTTAACTGGTTGGTAAAGATACAAGAATATGATATTGAAATTAAACCTTTAAAGGTTGTCAAAGGACAAGGTTTATGCAAGATCATCATGAATAGTGATTGTGTGGATGGAATGATTTCATTTTCAATAGGAGAACCATTGGCTTATTCAGAATGGTACAGAGACATTGTATTCTACTTGAGGAACTGGCAGTTTCCTGTCACCATGAACCCTAAAGAACGAAGAACATTGAAGATGAAGGAATATTAGTATGCGTTGATTATTGATATATTGTTCAGGAGGAATTATGATGTTATAGTACTGAGATGCATTGATGAAAACCAAGCCCAAGAACTGATGAGAGAATTCCATGAAGGAATATGTGGTGGACACTTTGCACCTACCATCACCGCCCATAAGATAATAAGAGTTGGTTTCTATTAGCCATCAATCTTTAAAGACTCATATGGCACAATAAGGAAGTGTGTATCATGCCAACATTTTTCATGGAAAATGAAGAGATATGGGTTGTCGTTACAACCCATAATTGTAGAGCAACCACTCTCTCAATGGGGACTTGTAGAGCCCATATGCTCCAAGACATGAAGGGTAAAATATTGATGATAACTATCAATGGGAAACATTTGAAAGGTTTTTTCACCTAAAAAATTCATCATTCTCCTTGTACATAAATTTATTTTTTCAGTTTGTATATTCTTAGCTTTGACTCCATAGCCCAATGGATGGAGACTCCTAGTCACAAAGATTCTAGATTCTTGACAACCCATAGGGGGTTATCACCCCACAGTTGGAGCCAGTTGTTGAGACCTTTTCATGTTTCCGAGTTTCCCTACCCTTTCCATTTTCCCAACTTCTTTTTTCCATTTCTTTTCCCTCTTCTATACTTACTTGAATTCCCATTTTCTTTTCTCCCCTCTCTTTTTCCCTTTCTGATTACTATACTTAGTGGTTTTTCAAAGCAATGGGTTCGCGGACTCGCGAATATTTATCTCCATCCATACTCCCGTATCATGATTCTAACCGACTGTCGTATTATTCTATACTTAATCGTTTATGCAGTCGCGGGTTCGCAGGGTTCAAGCTTCCATATCCCATGTTCCACGATATCCATTTTGCACCCAAAAGATCCGTGATCTACATTTTGACCAGCAGACTCAGCAAGCTCCTAAGTATCTCATCTCTCCCATATTGAGTCTAACCGACCGCATTACAACACTTAGCCAATTTTCAAACTTTTGCAACCGTGGGTTCCCAGGTTGGCGAGTTCACAAAAATTCCCAAATCCTAATCACTCTCGTTCGCCCTCACCATCCGTGTGCTTTTCCCAATACGCATTTAAGAATGGTTTAATGTTACTAACTCATCATGTAGGTTTTCTAAATATCATCATTAATAAGCAAAGGGATCGAGGAGATTTCTCAATAAAACTGCATTATTGCACGATTTGATGAAGATTATATTATTGTTATCTCTCTCAAACACTCATTGCAAATATTATCTGGATTAAAAGAACACTCTCATCAACTTATGGCATCGACAGTTCTCCGAAGATACTTTGAATATTTTTGGACTAGAGGACCAGAACTTTCAGTGGTCTAGAGCGTATTCTTACTACTCATCCCCTTCTGCTTAGAAAGAAGTGATCTGAATGTCCAGAATTGTTTGTGTAGGGTGTGTCCCTGAGGTTTTCGACTACAAGGAACTGGTTACATGGTGTGTTGAGAAATATATACCAATTCAGCGGATTATTCAACTTCAATACCATTCTCCCATCTCTCTTCCGCCTCAATTGTTCCATAAAATGTTGAACTCCCTGAGCCAACACTTACTTTCTAAGGAGAAGAGAGGAGGAACTTCCCTCTCCAAGTCGGATAAAAAAGTTGAACGTGTGCTGGAAAAAAAAGATAAAAAAAAATGAATGATATTGTTCAAGCATGCAGCCAAGCTATATCAAGGAGGGAAGAACTATTCAAAAGGCTCACGGAGGTAGACCTAGTCGGAAGCACTAACGAAGTCCAAGACCTCAAATTAATCCTCAACTCGTTGTTCCTAACAAAGCAACAGTTCGATGAGCAAGTTAAGATTTTTAAAGGGTTTTCATTTGAAAATTTCTATGGTATACTTGAGTATGATGAGGACGACATAGACAATTGTCTAGTGGACTACTCCGTGAAAAACCAGAACATTGAAGAAGCATTACATGGCATTTCCCTTGATCTAAGAGACTAGGAGGGCGAGTTGTTCAACATCAAAATCTGGCATGAAATCAAAATGGCACCAATGAAAAGTTATATTGAATAATGGTTGAAGAAAGCGATCGACAAATTGACCACTGAGGGGCACAAAACAATTGAGACGGTTCCTGTAACCATTAATGAAGACAATAAAAGGACACCACCAAGCAAGTGAATACATGAGAGATCATCATAGTAAGTTTATGTTGATCGCATTTTCTTTCTTTCTTTATCAAGTCCTTCATCCAGTTATTCCACCTCTTTCACTAGAAAGGTTTAACCGAAGACTAACAACTTATCTTTTCTTCTTACCAGGTCTTGTTGTTCTTTTACCACCAACCATATTCCTTCTACAAGCTTAATTCTTGTGTATATTTGTTTTATGTTCCACGGGAGCCCCAATCCCAGTCTTTAAGACAAACACATTTTAAATTTCAAAGAATATGTAGCAAACTATATATTTTTTAGAAATTTCAAGGGAGTTATTTCAGGAACAATCTTGATTGTACTTTGTAACCCAGAGTTTTGAATATAAATTATTTGAGGTTGATCTATCATTATCTTTATTTAAGCTTCCCATGTTCACTCTGTTAAAGTTCTCTTATGCATGCAAACCATCTTCTTTTTATTTTTATGTGATCAGAAATCTTCATTTTAAACTATGATGGATGTGAGGAAATTTTGCTTATTTGCTTTAAATGTGTGAATGTGCTCGGTTCTTGGTCCTTTCTGAGGAACTTTATTTAAAAACAAAATAAAACATTTTCCTTTTATCTTTCTTGAAATATTTATATTTTTTTGAATTACCACGACTGACTTCTGTCAAGTCCCATATTCTGAATATCTAGAATCCCAGGAAAATATTAAATCAAAGAGGAGTACCACCTCTATAAAAACGCAGGGGGATTTACATCCTCGTGAGGTTGTCGTTTCGGTTCTAACATATTCAAGCGTCAAAAAATTTAGCGACCATACTCGGGAATGAACTGAAATTTGGAAACTAGTCTAGCATTTTTGAAAAATATATGACTCTACCCCAGGTTGATCAACCCCACATAGAAATTGGATTGAACAATAAATGAAGCATCTTACATAACTTATACAACATCTGATAAGAAGAAAGATAAATCCTCTAGAGATAGAGGAGAGACGAGCGACAAGACTGAAGAAACCAACGGCTAGCTAGAGCAGCATAAGAACACGGTTAGGATTGAAGTTGGATGAATACAAGGGACCCATTACCAGAAGTAAAAGTAAGCAACTCTTTATTCTCAGAAGTGAAAAGCATATTCCTAGAACCTCTCTGGATATGGCAGAAATAAATGAACAACCACGAGACGAGCATCATGAGGACAGACAAGGAGGTGGAATATATGTTGCAAGAAATCAAGAAACCCTAAGGTTTTAAAATCGACGAAGAATAAGATATTCCCCATTGAATCGTGTAGGTGAGCAACATGATCTCCCTGTTCTTCCCAAGGGTACCTTAAAGGAATTTTCCAGAGACGAAGTAATCGATGCAAAGAGGCATCTGCACTTGTTTCTTGATGTTTGTGATTTTCACCGTGTTGAGTATGGTGATGTCATGGTAAGGTTATTTATACAAACCCTATCAGGAAGAGCGTATGAATGGTACATGACATTACCCAGTAGATCAATTCACTCATTTAATGACCTCGAACTCATGCTCCTGACTATGTTTTCCCCTCCAATTGCTTATCATACCCTTCTCACCGATTTCACCCGAATTGGCCTAAGGAAGAATGAAAGAATATGATATTTTAATCTCAGGTTCAATAAAACCTTGAGTAAAATTCCAGAAGATAAAAGACGGAATGACCCAGTAGTACTCGAGTGCTATAAGAATGCAATGCCCCTGAATGTGAAATATGTTATAATAACATCCCAAATGGATACCTTGGAGGAGGCAATGACTAAATCCACTAAGATGGAATAAATTATGATTGAAACGGGTGTCGACCCCGACATTATACTGGGAAAAGTACAAAGGTTGTTGAGAGGATTAAGTATTGATAATCAAGGAGCTTCTAGTTCAAGAAAGAACAAAGAATTCAAGCCGCGACCGTCCCAAAATCAAACAATGGGAGGAGGATTAAGGGAACCATACCTGACATAAATGTTGACCCTGTGGGGGCACAAGAAACTAAGCAAAGAATTGAAATTGCACAAATGAATAGAACTATCAAGAAAATGCAGAACGAGATAACCAGACTAAGAAGGGGAGATAATTATGTGGAAAATCCAATAATTCCAGTCCCAAAGCAAAGAAAGAACCCTCCACAAGAAAACAGTGTGAGGTTTGAAAACACGGATAATACACAAAGGCCAAGGGTTCCCAGGTAGCCTACTCCCAATGAAGTTGTTCTAGATGATGTGTATGGTGAGAAAATAGTTGAGCAAGAGAAGTATTACTCACCTGATGAAAGTTCTGAAACTGTACAAATGGATGAATGCGAGATGTCCATGTATATATTTGAAGAAGGCGACAACGACCCCAACTTGCAAGAAAATATTGCCCAGACAAGAGGATTTGTAAATAGACCCAAGAATAAGAATGACTCTGAAAAGGAAAACCAAAAAGATAAAGAAAAAACAATTGAGAAAAGTCCAAATGAGAAAGTGACAGATAGTGTTGGAAGTAAAAGGAAACCCCCGACGTCAAACTCTACTCATATGACATATAATGTCGTAGAGGACTTAAGTAAATTAAGGATAACTCTGCCTTTTACAGAAGTGGTGAAGATTCCCCAACAAAGGGAAAACATTTTGAAATTTTTGGACGATCTATCTGAAAGAGCAGAAGTTGTTGTTACCAGTCCAAAACAAAGCCAGAACCAGTCAACTTCCAAGCTGAGAGGTAAAATTACTCCCTTTTACATTTCAATTGAAAATCATGTTGTTGCACTACATAATTGTTTAGTTGACACTCGTGCGACAAATAATATCATGCCACTGGCGGTCATGGAGGCATTGGGCATGAGTTACACCAAATATTAGGAAACTGGTGAAAGTATATATGCCATTGATTCTATAAAAGTGTCATCTTATGGAGAAATCAAGGACTTTTATGCTTGGATCACGACAACCCCCCATATTATTACAGTTTTTAATATTATTGTGGTAGACCTTCCTTCGTCATATGGAGTTGTGCTGGGAAGAGATTGGACGTCCATGATAGGGTGATATATAATGAACGATGGAAGTTGCATGATGCTGCCAAGAAAAGAAGGAGCAATGATTAAGGTGCCTCGTAAATCCAGGAAACACTTATCTTTCAAGAAGAAGGATAATGAATTAATGGAAGATTATATAGATGTCGGGATTGGAAACTATGTCATCCTAGACATGGAACATAATGAAAGCCTAGAGAAAGTACAAGATACGGAGAATCAAAAATGTATGTTTGAAGGCTATTGGAGGATGTCATTCGATGGAGCTTGTTCAAACTCCAGGAGTGGAGTTGGAATTGTTATTATGAGTCCAAGTAAGATTGTGCATCCACATGCTATTAGACTGGAATTTTCATGTACTAATAATGAGGCAAAATATGAAGCCTTGATTCGAGTGATGATTCTTGAACAAGAAATGAAGATAGAACATCTAATTGTGACTGGTGACTCCGAGTTGGTGATTAATCAGGTCACCCAAAAGTATAAAATCAAGAAGGAAAGACTTAAGTTATATTTCAAAAGAGTTAACAAATTAATGGAATATTTTAGTTCCTTCAACATTTCTTTCATTCCAAGGGACAAGAATCACAAGGCAGATTCATTCGCCTTGGTGGCCTCATTATCGAACCCAAACAATATACAAAGAAAAATGTATTTTCAAGTAGAAAGAGCATTCCGACCTTCTGTGCCCCATAACATGGAATATTTGCAAGTGTTTGAGAATGATGAAGGGTTGGAAATTTTTTTGTTGAAGATGATGATGATAAAGACGATCACATGTTTGTTGTCCCTAAAGATTGTATACAATATAAGTCTTTTTTTACAAAAGATGATCATGCTAAGAATCTCCGGGAAGAAGTTTCAATTTGAAAAGTGAAAGAAACAAGAAAGGTCAATATTGGAACTGATAGTTCCCCGAAATATGTCAACTTGGGAGTCGATTGTACCAATGAAGAAGTTGACCAATATGTTGCATTGTTTAAAGAGTACATTGATGTGTTCGCATGGACCTATGATGATTTGAAAGATTATGATAAAACGATATTTTGACAGATCATTCCTTTGAGAACATAGTTACCAACTTAATGAGAACTCTCCAGAGTTCTCATTTTTTAGGGGGTCCAATTTTTTACCTCGTTTTTAAAAATGGTGCTACCGGTAGCACCCCCTCTCCGTTTTTAGATGATTTTTTATATTTTCCATTTTTCGATCCCCAATGTTTCCACATTATTTTTTTAAATGCTCATTTTTCATCTATTTTCAATTATTTCTAAATATATGTATATTTTGTTTTTATTCAACTCCATTTTTAGTCTTTTTTTCATGCTTCTTTCAATCTTAAAAATGTTTTTTACCATTTACTTTTTCAAAGTTACGATTTTTCATAGAATTTTGTCTCCTTAATTAATTTATTGTTCCATACTTTTTAAATATAGTGAAACACATCATTTTTAACACATTGTTTACCTTTACTTCAATAAATAAATAAACATTGTAGTTAAATAACACTAATTTTAAATACTTATAAAAAAATACACATTTTATAGCCATATATCATAAAACACCTATACATTTTGGTACATATTCCTTAAAATAACATGTCAAATAAAGCATTTTTATGGACATAATTGAACAAAAAAGGTCTAAATTTTATTAAAAAATATCATTTTCTTTCATATTTTCATACATTTGAAGTAAAAAAATGA
>SNQJ01S0045176.1:0-40482 GCA_010110895.2 Picea sitchensis | reverse complement strand
GCTTCGGAATCCGGAGGATCGCGAGTTATGGGGGTGATTGAATTTTGACTTTCGAAACCCCGAACCTCGATATTGAACCAGGGATTGGCACTTCGCTAATGAGGGTTTCTAGAGATTCCCCATTGTGGGAGATTAACCCTAATTTTTTTTTTTTTTAAATAATGATAGTGGGTGTGTTACAAGGGTGAACTCAATTATCCTTCTTAACTATAGTCACCATCAATAGATCAGAAAATGCTTTGCCTCACACTACAAGTGCTCATAACAAAAAACAAATTCTCAATTCCTCAACATACTAAGCAATGTTCTGCCTCCCACATATGTTGTATATATTATTGTGCCTAGGTCTTTCCATTCATTTCCCTCCTTGGGGAAATTAACAGCTTTACAAATCCATGATTTTTAGGGGTTGCTAGTGGTCAAATTAAACTTCCTCCACTTGTAAAAATTAGCTCTAAGTTAACCCAAACCTATTCCCCACTCATGGAGTCATGGTCATATATTTTTAACCTAGTTGTTCTATTTGTCTTCCAGCATTTAATTTTATTAAAAAAATTGTCTCATACATGTGTCCAATAAAAGAGGACAGTTGGGAAAGTCAAATAATTGCCCAACAGTCATCAAATAATTAATTACATAATCCAAAATTCTAAATTCGGATTTTCCATAAATGGAAAATTATTTCCAAATTCGAATTTTCAAAAAACGAAAATTTATTTCTAAATTCAACTTAGAATTTATTTTTCCAAAATTTGAGGATATTACATCCTCTCCCCCTTAAGTACAACACTTTCCTCAGTGTTCATTCATCTCTTGGAGTAGAATTGGATAATATTTCAACAGATCTTCTTCCAATTCCCAAGTGGACTCCCCAGGACTAAAGTGCTTCCAGTGCACTTTTACCTGGGTGATGGCTCTATTCCAAAGTACAGTTTCTTTCCTGTCCATAATGCACAGAGGTTCCTCTTGGAACTCTCCTTCTGGTTCCACCTGCACCATGTTCCAATCAATGATGTGAGTAGGATCATGAATATATATTTTTAGTAATGAAACATGAAAAACATTATGAACGTTTAAATTTGCAGGAAGTCTGCAAAGTGCTAGTTGATACGCCACGGGTCCAATTCGAGTTAAAATATCGAAGGGGCCACAAAACCTTAGCACCAACTTGGAACAATTTCCTAGCTTTAGAGATCTTCGTCTCGCTTTGACTTTTAGATATACATGTTCCCCAATTTGAAATTCCTGATGTCTTCTTTTTAGATTGGCATAGTCGTTATGTTGATCTTGGGGCTCTTTTAAGTTATGTTGTACCCTTTTTACCATTCTCTCCATTTCTTGGAGCATTTCCGGTCCCACCATAATCCTGTCAACTGGATTATCCCAACTAATCAAGGTTGTGCATTTCCTTTCATATAATACTTCGAAGGGACTTGTCATAATTGATGTTTGATAACCGTTATTGTAAGCAAACACAACTAAGTGCAGGTTCTCCTCTCACTTAGTTGGTTTTCTTCCTACATACATTCGCAACATGTCTTCGATAATTTAGTTTGTTTGTTCTGTTTGCCCATCCGTTTGTGGATGGTAGCTTGTGCTGAAATTCAGGTTAGTATCCAAACCTGCAAACTATTCTTTCCAAAAATTAGACGTAAATTTGACATCTCTATCGGAAATCACCATCTTAAGAATTCCATGCAATCTAAATATTTCTTTCATAAAAATTTCAGCAATATTAATCGTTTTGTAAGTAGATTTCATAGGTATAAAATGTGCAGATTTGCTTAGTTTATCAATCACTACCACAATCGAGTCATTTTGTCTTTGAGTCTTAGACAAACCTGTGATGAAGTCTATCGAGATAATCTCCCATTTCCATTTTGGTATAGGCAGAGGTTGTAACAGACCTGCTGGATGATGATGCTCAGTCTTTACCTGTTGACAATGTAAACATTTAGACAAATATTCAGTTGTTTCATTCTTCATGTTAGGCCAATAAAACAATTTTCTTAAGGTTGTTATCGTTTTCTGGTATCTTAGATGATCGAAATACAAATTTTTGTGCAGTTCATCAAGAATTGTTGTCTTTAAATCAACAGAGTTAGGTACATACAACCGGTTCTTGAACCTTAAAAATCCATTTTTATCTATACTCAGATCTGTTTTGTTCAAATTTTATGCATTTCCTTGCAATTATGTTGCTATTTTGATGTAATCTTCGTCATTACTGCTTGCAGATTTTATTCTTTGTTCAATATTGTTTTCTGCTTTGCCAATACTTATTACATAGAGTCTTCTAGTCCTTCGACTTAGTGCATCTGCAACTTTTCTTTCCTTACCTTTGATGTGTCGTACCTCAAAATCGAACTCACTTAAAAAGGCCAACCATCTTGCTTGACTTGCATTGAGATCTGGTTGACTGAAAAAATACTTTACACCACTGTTGTCGGTTAGTAACATAAATTTTCTTCCCATTAAATAATGTCGCCACATTTTTAATGCATGAATTACGACTGCTAATTCTAAATCGCGAGTCACATAATTTCGTTCATGTTCTTTCAGTTTATGTGATTCATAATAGATGACATGTCCATCTTGTGTTAGCACACCTCCTAATCCCTCTTTGCTTGCATTCACACAAAATGTAAAATCTTTATCGGGATCTACTACCTTTAGGATAGGTGTTGTAGTTAACAATATTTTTAGTTTATCAAAGTTGTCTTGACACTTTTGCGACCAATAAAATTTTGTTCCCTTTTTATGTAAATCTTCGGTAATAACCGATAATTCCCATAAATGATCTGATGTCTCCTACATCCTTAGGGATAGGCTATTCCATAATGGCTTTAATCTTTTATGGGTCAACTGCAATACTATCTTCAGATATTATGTGTCCTAAATACTATATCTTTCTTTGGTAGAAGTCGCACTTATCAAACTTAGCATACAACTTATGTTCTCTTAAAGTCTGCAATATCATTTTCATATGTTCTTCATGTTCTTCTTCTGTTTTTGAGTAAACTAGAATATCATCGATAAAAAAACAACACAAATTTATCCATATATTGGTTGAATATACTATTCATCAAGCACATAAAGGTTGTTGGTGCATTAGTAAGCTTGAACAAAATTACGACAAACTCATAGTGTCCATAACATGTTCTAAATGTTGTTTTATTTACATCTTCGTCCTTTATTCTGACTTGATGATAACCATGCCTTAAATCTAACTTAGAGAATATCTTTGCTTCTCCAACCTGATCAAAGAGATTGTTAATTCTGGGTAAGGGATACTTATTCTTAATCATCATTTTATTCAATTGTTGATAGTCAATACACAGTCTCAAAGTTCCATCTTTCTTCTTAACGAATAAAACTCGTGCTCCCCAAGGTGAAACACTTGGTATGATATATTCCTTATCTAACAGTTCGTGTAACTGAATTTTCAGTTCTATTAATTCAGGTAGACTCATTCTATAAGGTGCCTTGGACACCGAGGCAGATCCGGGTAGTAGATCGATAGAGAAATCTATCTCTCTCCTTGGAGGTAGTTTCAGGATTTCATCTACAAATACATCTCTGAACCCACGTAGGATTGCAAATTCTTCTAAACTCGGTTTTCTTTCTTCCCTTAGGAGATTAGTTACTTGTACAACATAAATTTGGCAACCTTTGTTCATACATTTCTAAAATTGCATTGTTGATTTTTGCCTAACAAAAACTGGTTTTCTGATTCCTTGCACTGTTCTAACTGTGTTATTTTCATCTTTATACACAAACGAATTTTTCGTAACAATTTAATATCACTTTATGTTTCTCTAACCAGTCCATTCCAATAATTATATTGTAAGACCCCAAAGGTAATATGTTCACATTTAACTTTGTACTTTGACCATCTATGTTGAGTTCACGATCATAAATAAAATCTGTTACCTTTCTTTTGGTCCCCATTGCTAGTTGTACTAACCAGGACTTAACATGCTTTACCTTTTTTAACTTGTTCAATTCAACTAAAGCTGGAGTAATATAACTCAGACTAGCTCCTGGGTCAATTAGTATAGAAGCATTGTGGGAATGAATTTTACCTTCAACTTCCACAATCGTGGATTGATGATCTGCATGTCTGCCATCCAAAGTTGCATTGATTTTATGCACGCTTCTACCTATTGAAGCCTCTTGAAGGTTATGGACCGAATTTCTCGTTGTGGGATTTAAGCGTGGATAATTTCTCCTCAGGTGGGGTTCTCCACACTCCCAACATTTCAATGGTTCCCTGGGACTGTCCCCAACTTTCTTGACTCCCAGATTAACTGGTTTATTTCCCGCTTGGGAATTCTGTGTATTAGAATGATAATCCTTCTTTTGGAAACATTTTTTCATGTTACAAAAAGGGGTTGGTTGGAAGCCTTTCTTACGTTGATTCATTCTATCATGTTTCTTGTCTTTCCATACCGGGAATTTAAGATATCTATTTGTACTGATCATAGCACATTCGAGCCTTTTTAAACACTTCATTTAAAGACTTAGGATTATCAAATTCAATTCTCTCCTTGTACAACTGTGGTAGGCATCTCAAGAACCTTTGTATATTTACTTTGTCCTCTTTGGTGTACGGTACAAATATCAACAGATCTAGAAATTTATTTATCAGATCGTCCATGGCCATTTGCTTAAGTCGCAGTTCATAAAATTCCTTATTTTTTCTTTCGTAATAACTTTCTGATAAGTACTACTTCTTGAAACACGTTTTGAATTATGACCATTCCATTCGTAATCCCTTGGCTAATTTCAGGTCTTGCCACCAGATACTAGATTTTCCTTTTAAGTTGTAAATGGCCATTATGACTTTCATATTACTAGAGTAGTTATAAATATGGAAGTATTTCTTTATATCTAGTAACCATGCTTCAACCTCCTCACCAGTATTTGATTCTCCATCAAAGGTGGAAGGTTTTGTTTTCTTGAATTCACCTTCTAGGTGGTTCACTTGATTTCTTTTGCTTCCTGTAGATGCTTTGTTTTCTGTCATGTGTGCATCTTCGTAAGAAATGTCCTCTTTTTCCGTTTCATGACCAGAGTTCTTAGAGGACTTTTTGCTGACCTCTTCCTCGTTTTCATTGTCTTTTGGACTCTTCTTTGTTACTATATTGCGTAGCATCAATTAATTTATTTATAATTAGCCTTCTTGTCCTTTCTTCATCTTTTCGTTATCTGCTTTGAACACTTGTAACTCTACAATAAGGTTTTTCATTGTTTCCAAGACTTACTGGCTGAAATCCCTTCACTGTTATGTTCTAGGTCTCTAGGAAGTTATTGGTTTGGATTCCCTTCAGGTTTGTCTCATTCTTCATTCGGTGCCGACATTTTCACAATAGGCAAATTGTTTTTCTTGTTTGTAACAATAAATGTGTCTGTTAGATTTTCTTTCAAGGAAACAAAATAAAATTATGGTGTTGCCTTGAGGTCCAAGCGCTATAACCTACAACTCTGACACCATATGTAATGTACCCCAAATTTCACAAATATATATATATTTTTTTATTGTGGAAAACTAAATTCTATTATGTACAACAACTGTTCGTGACACAAGAATACATATATATTAATCCAATAATTATATACCTTGAAATTGTATCATTATCATTACTCATTCTAAAATGGCTGAAAAAGAGATCTTAAGATCAACACATCGTTTGTTGTTAAGCTTTGTCGTAGCATCACTATTAGAATTCAAAATTATAACATTGGAGTTAGTGGCTAGACCTGTCAAGGTCCATAGCCTAAGCAAAGAATGTGACCCATTCTATATAAGTAATAAATTATGTTTATAAACATGTACCGATACGCTTCATAAACTCAAGACTTAAACACTAGCGTACATGGGATTGAACCTAGGGGTCATAATCCACTAAATCCAGAACCTACGCACTAGGGGTTGTAATGTTCGATAGTGATATACCATGTTAAACAAAAACTTGCGATAAACACCATACTATACCACTAAATTCACATTACTCTGTATTCATGGTCTTTAAGGGATTTGTAAAACATTAAAGGTGGTAGTTACTCGGATGGTCTAAACCTAGTCTATAGCATTTAAGCTAGTCATCTCCATTAATGGTGTCAGGCCACCATTACTCTCCAGGCCTGACATTTGCAGGAAAGCTCCACTATGAGATTTCCACTTAGGCTAGCTTCACATGGCACGGTGAGGGTGGCGTACCTTCCATTCTCCTCCACTATCGAGAGGCACGAGGTGCCATTACCCTTCACAGTTATTCCTTGTGTTTGTTACTCTGTGTTTTTCTCCCGCGATGGTAGTGTTATGCGACTCTGTGGTAGCATGGTATCCAAGGGGCGTTTGGCCGGTTTTTCCACAGGCATGGTGGCCACTGTTTCAAGTTTTGTTCTCGGTTCTGTGTAGAATGGTAGCAAAGGGGCGTTTAGCCGGTTTCTTTCAACCCTATCCATTTTAGTTTATATAAATTGATAACATGGTTGCAAATATCCTAGTGTATAAATACATGTATTGTGTATCTATAATGAAGTGATATTTTTGAAACAATTCCTTCGATTATTCTTTAACCAATTGCTTTATTGGCCACATTTGTTTGTGTGTACTATGGATGTTTTACACTCTTGTTTGCACTTATATTTTTTATTGTGTTACTTATTTCTTTATGCTTCCACACTAAGATTTGAATGTTGAAATAGAATAATATCCATCAATTAATTTGTCTAACTTTTGTGCTCAACACAATATTAAAGAAAAGGTGCTTTGATATGCAATAGTTAAGTACACTAAGATTTGAATGTTGAAATAGAATAATATCGATCAATTAATTTGTCTAACTTTTGTATTCAACACAATATCAAAGAAAAGGTGCTTTGATATGCAATAGTTGAGTTTAGCAAGTATGTAGATCCATGTTAAACTCGAATCTATCTTCATTTTGGGAGATTTGAGCCGAAATACTAGTCTAAGCATAAT
This sequence comes from Picea sitchensis, assembly GCA_010110895.2. NCBI lineage: Eukaryota > Viridiplantae > Streptophyta > Pinopsida > Pinales > Pinaceae > Picea > Picea sitchensis. Next base: position 33,491 of record SNQJ01S0045176.1, on the reverse strand, counting down.
AATGACAATAATAGAGTTGGATTTGTGAAAATCTAGAGAGTTGATGATTCGGTCAAAGTAATTTGAGCTGAAATGCTACTCTAAGCATACTAATGACAATAATAGAGTTGGATTTGTGAAGATATAGAGAGTTCATGATTTAGTCAAAGTAAACCATTGATAGATGATATAACATTCCGAGACCCCCCTCCGCCCAACAATTTGACTGGTAAAGTCTACGAAGGTATACATACCCTACCCCCCTTTGGATTTGAACCTGTGACCTCTTAGGAGGAAACACATGTTCTTAACCATTAGGCCCACTCAGGTTGTATGAAGGATAAATTGATTCACAATAAGACTTAGATCTTTGTGTAAAGGCAAAATTGAAGGATACGAGGGATGGAGATCAAAAGAAACTAAATGATAGAGTAAGGGATACTATCATGTTCAATTGAGGCTTGATTGAGCTAATTATCTATAAAGAGAATATGACAAAAAAAATGTGGTAACATTTTGTGGGTTGTATGAGATCATGAGTGCCATGGACAATCTCTACTTACAACAAAAATTCATGACATTGAAGATGTGAGAAGATCATTTTTCTAAAGAGAGTTAGAAAATTTGGATAAGTTTAAAAAGTTTAGGGCTTCTGCATAGAAAGTTTTGAGACCTAACAATATTAAGTCACTCCAAGGAATTCAAGTTATTAATTTGTAAGAACGAATTCTTAAACAAAATGCATCTCTATATTTGTAAGGACATATCAAAGAAAATAGAGCTTTACATTGAATGCCAAGTGGTGATATTTACTTTTGGTTTAAAGTTGTGAGAACAATAACATATCTCAACAATAATCCTTTAGGATATCATCCTAAAAGAAGTTGGGCAAGGTAGGAAACTATATGGAATCATTACAATACTTTTGGATTTTGTTCAAATATGTTAATTCAAAGAAGTATCAGTTTAATTATAAGTTCAAAATTTGAACATTAATTAATTAAAATGGTTTGATTCTAAGGCATTTTAAATATTAACTTACTTCAAACAAATATTAGTTTAACTATTAAGTTCAAAATTTGAATATTAGCTAATCAAAATGGATTCATTCTAAAGTCTTTTGAATATTGACTTAATTAAAAAAGGGATAAACTTAACTATTAAGTTCAAAATTTAAATATTAACTAATCAAAATAGTTTGATTCTAAATCATTTTGAATATTAGTTAGTTGGCAAACTTTTAAGCTTTGATAAAGCCCACAAATATTTGTCATTAATATTTCTTGTGCATTTATTTATAAGAGTTATCAAAGTTAAAATTAGGTTAAAGAGACTTAGTTTCTTTAGTGTGCCATCATGGGGCTTTTCTACTTTTACAAAGGACTGATTCTTAAGTGTGTTTCCATGGAGCTTTAAGGAAGTGAAAGTGTGTTTCCATGGAGCTTTAAGGAAGTGATTCTTAAGTGATACCATAAAACTTTACTAGTTGAATTTATTTTTTAAACATAAGTAAAGTCCCTATAAAAAAACCCTAATAAGACTCTACAAAAGAACCCCTAGCTAATAGGACTCTACAAAAGAACCCCTAATTATGATTAGCCTTGTTTTTGTAGTTGAACTGATGAGTTATATATTGAGGATTTTTATATAAAGTAGTTAAGTAAATCAAACTGATGAGTTATATATTGAGGATTTTTATATAAAGTAGTTAAGTAAATCAAGATGAATGTGGAATCACAAAAGATTTAGATATATTATCATTAACCCAATTATATATTGAGGATTTTTATTACTTCAATATAAAATAGTTAAGTCAATCAAAATGAATGTGGAATCACAAAAAAATTTAGATATATTCAAATATAATTAATGATTAACCCAATTGTTTTTATTAAAATTGCTGGTCCTAAACAAAAACGGCAGTGTGCTATGTCAATTCGGAGCCTGTGATAACAAAATTGGGCTTGCTACAAAAGAAGCCTTGGGGGATAACAAAATTGGAGTTGGCATAAATAACCCTTGGGGATAACAAAATTGGGGTTGGCATAAATAGGGTTCTTAATAAAAACCCTTGGGTGATGAGAAAATTGGAAGTGGTTTTATAGTAATTGAACTCAAAAGTTCGTTCATGAATATAGTTAGTACACAAATATTTGTCAAAGTTAATCTAAGAAAAATTAGATTAAAATTTTGTATTATAGAACTTAAACATAAAGTTATCAACAAAAATTGAAAATCGTGTGACCAATATGAAATATGTTTTAACAAAAATTGAAAATCGTGTGAAATTATATTAGTTTGAAAAAATAACAGACTTGACAAACTTGTTAAATTTTGTATATTTATTGATGAAAATAGTATGATTTCAAAGAGTATTAGTGTAATTTTATGAAACAAGTTTGGAATTGGAATGGGTTTTACAATGTTAAAGTTGACAAACGAAGAAAATGATTTGATTTCAACCAGCATTGCTGTATCTTTATGGAACAAGTTTGAATTACCAAAGTTTATTGATAGACAGGATCACAACGGATTAATATGCAGGGGAATTGGAATTGGGTTTACAATTTTGAAGTAATAAAGTAATGTGGCGTGCAAGCTTATCCCTGGACTAAACTAAGTTGAATTGCCATTGCACTGGATTAAGTTGAACTGCACAGGTTTGTAAACAATATGTCATTTCACTGTAAAGCTGGATTTTGAAACACAATACTATTTGTAGGTTTTTTTCGGTTTCTGTCAATGTCTTTTTCCTTCATAAAACGTTTGGCCGAGCATTCAAGTTTGGCAGCTGCTACCGAGAATATAATACACGAAGCAAATTATTTAATTTACTAGAAAATTTGAATGTATTAAGTTGAAAGCTATTATTATTTCAAAAGAATCACAAATTTGTTGAGGCTCCATAATCGTACGATGTTTCATAAACAATAATTAATTTGTCTCTTGATCGATCAAGAGCTTAATTCATCTGCACCAATCCCCTTATTTCAATTTGAAGGCATTTCATGCATTAAATTCATAGAAGTTTCTACATCTTCTTCTTCTCCTTTGAATCAATGCTCTTCTCCCCTGAAAGAAAGGGCAGAATTCTGCGAATAACACTTTCATCGAATTTCTTGTAATGCTTTTTGAATTCCTGCTCGACAATTAAAGCATGTCTATCTACATGATCCCCATAATTGTTGTACAAAGCAGGAATTGTGATGACAGCCAGGACAACTGTGTGATGTATGCAAAACAAAACAGGTTAACCAATAAAACAAGACAATATGCAAAACAAAACAGGTTAACCAATAAAACAAGATAAAAGACGGGCAAAGCACCCAGCAACCAAAAAAACTAGTTAGATATGAGAGAAGAAAGTGTTTGAGTAAAGTTCAGAATAAATGTTTTATCCAAACTTACTGATGTACACAAGCGTGATGAGGTCAAACCGACTACTGACAACTGAGAAGAGCCATAAGCAGACAACCACCTACAAGGAACACCAAATTAATTTGCATAAGCCAAACCACAAATATCTTCATATTCTAACAAACTGTCCCGATGCTTTTACCTTCGCAAAAAGGCTGAAATCTTTGCCGAGGTTCGCAAAAAGGCTGAAATCTTTGCCGAGGGCAATATCATGTGCAGCTACAAGTGTATGGTTAATCCTAAGGCGAACAGATGCAGCAGTACTGTTCACCATTTCTTCGGACAATACTAATCCAGGGAGAGGTGGAGGTGGTCTGCATGTGCAGAAATCTGTACTCAATGAACGTTTATTACTGATAAACCAGAACAAGGTGACAAGTACATGGAAAACATATAAAACCTTAAACCCCCTCACCTTTTGAGGATACCTGCAGCTTTTGCCCAGATAAAAAATATTGCAACCAAAAGTAACAGCACATTTGCAATGAGGGATAATGGTCTGTATCCGGACCACTCAAACAACGCCCACGTAACAGTTGATCCAACAAGGATTCCAGCAGATATAGTCCACTTCTTCCACAGGATCACATCGGCAGCTATCAAAAATAGGCAAACTATCAAAACACAGACATGTAGATGGAATTGAAAGCTATGGCATATTATGGTCAACTTTTGGCTATGTCGGGAAACAATCAAACAAGTTCAATCAAGCAAGTTCTCTGCTATATAAATAAGGTAAGCAGGGTCAGATGGACTTCTTTAGAATAAAAAGACATGTCTCCTATAAAGTAAGCAGGACACTATGAACTTCAGAATAAAATAGAATGGAAAAAACATATGAAGATGGATTCTAAAATAGATAAGCAACTAACACATCCCTGAATTAGATAACCAGAGCAAATTGATCTAATGGCTATCCACATGGACTTGCCAATGGTAGTAGAGTTTCCCAGTGGAATCACTTGGAAGCCACACAATAAACATTTTAATACCAAAAGCAGACAAATTGCAGGAGACTTGAGCCATCCAATGATTATCAGAATACATCCATGTTGAAAATGACTCTAAAGAGGAAAGGGCTGAGCATTCTAAACAAGAACACAGAAGTCCCAAGGAACAACCGAAAGAAGAGACAGTACCCTGTGAATCAGAGCAGGATAAAAAAAGTGCAAATGCAAGTGATAAGAAAGAACAGGAAGAACACCCATAACAGAACGAGGAGGCAACAGAAGATGAGTTAGAGGTCCTGTCAACTTCAGGCAGTGACAAAGTGATTAAATAAGCACCAGTTAAAATGTGTGAGTTTCTAGTCAACCAAATACCTCAGCCAAAAAATGGATATTGGCTCAACTGGGATCAGAGGCAAAACAACTAGAACTCAAGTCATTGGGGACCACAGGGAAATCCTCCAAAATTCTGGGCTCCAATTCCAATCAGAACAAAATCATTTTGTAATGAAAAAGGTATAACTCTATGTAAGAAGCAGAGGCGTAAGACCTATTAGTAGTATTACCAGTGTCTCATTAGCTGATTGCCAGCAAGATGCCTAATAGATCAGACGAGGCCCTAAGAGGTCATGATGTACATTAAGGAGTGTTTTAGAGATGGGGCCAGAAATCAGATTTTTTTTTAAGAAATACTTGTGAACTTTGAAGGCAAGAAGCTTTCAACTGCTCATTTTCAGGAAGTAGATTTGGTCAAGTAGGTATGTAGATGGCAATCTTGAAATAGCAGCCATGAATCAAATCCTATGGAGTCTGTTTGCACAACCATCACTCCTAATACAAAAGGACGGCGTATCGATCCAGGGCAAGAGAAGAGGAAAATCTCCCTGATCAATATAAATGGTAGGTAAATCATATTACTAAATTGAATGAAAAGGCATATATAATTTTAGGGAAACTTTCTAGTAGAGTGACAGTAACTGTAAACGCGACAGTTCCAATTTTGGAACATTTTTGTATATTAAATATAGTCTATAAGATTACAACTACTTACCCTTTCCCCCACCAAAAAGATCATACAGAGTCCTCTGCCGACGGAAGAGCGCATGCGGGTAAGGTGGAACATTCTCCGATCCATGCCGATGCTGGTGAGGTGGATCACGTTCTGAAGCATCTTCCACATGTGCCTGAGCTGACAGTTCAGATGGCTTCTCCACCACAGTATTGACAGCGGAATCAATGTATGAAGACTGTTCTTGATTGTCTGCCATTGCCTGTCGCCAAAAAAGGATTTCAGGAAACGACATCACATACGCATCTAAAACCTTGGCATTAAACAAATCACTCTAGAATTCATTGAAATCAAGTACCCACTTCGGCCCAAAAACTAAAAATGGTTAACTACTGTGAGACACGGATCCAACACAGACAAAAACAAAGAATATGAGCACTGAAATTTTTTTGGGATACATAAATCCAAATTCTGAGCAGAAAAAGACCACCATGAAAACAAAATCTATTTCAGAAATAACCAAAGCCAGATGCGAATTTCACATATTCAAAAACACCGAAAATTGTTCGGAATACATAAACCCAAATTCCGCGCTAAAAATCCACTAATAAAACAAAACCCATTTCAGAAATCACGGACACCAAATGCCCATTTCACTTATCCAAATACAGACGTCTCCTACACATTCAATTTGAACCAAAATCCATATAGGAAGTTGTCGAATCAAAGTTTCACTTGAACCTCGACAGAAAGTCAAATTGAGATAAAAATCCCACTTCAACCCTTGTACTAAAAATCACCCTCGGACATGGATCCAGGACATATGAGCACAATGAAATTGAACACAGGATGTTTCAAGTACCCAATTCAGACCTTTCAAAATAAATCCCATTTCAGAACTCATAGAAATCAAACACCAGTTTCAGGCCTGGACTAAAAACCACAATAAAATCAAACACCCACTTTGAGCCTCTGGACTAAAAACCACCTTAAGAGACCAACCTAATGAATAGAAATCGAATAAAAATGAGAAACGAAGGCAGATTTAAATAACCAATGTCGACCTTGTATTCAACGGCACCAGATGTTCCAAATAACCAATTCAGACGTTGTATAGAAAATTCACTTCAGAAAACACTTAAATAGACCGAGTCAAAGAGATTGATCCAACACATACAAGGCCATTAAAATTTAGTACCAAAAGAAGTTCCAATTACCCAATTCAGACCTTGTTCATTGAAACCACAATGAAATAAAAAGCCCAACCCAGCCCCTGCACCAGAGTTCAAAAGAAGTTCCAATTACCCAATTCAGACCTCGTTCAGTAAAACCACAATGAAATAAAAATCCCAACCAGCCCCTGCAGCAGAGTTCAGAAACACATTCCAGACATTGACCCCAAATGCGATTCTTATAGAAGCCATACAGACCTTGTACTATAAACAACTTCAGAAGTTGAAATCAAATGCCGAAAAATCACTTCAGAACTGCTACAGTTCATGCCCGTTGCCATCTTGCAGTAAAAATATCAAAGCAAAGGCCCACTTCACTGCTTTAATAAAATACAAACGCTTTTATTGAATCAACCCATATCATCTCTAACACCCAAAGTTAGAGCTTATATGCTTTTCTTAAATCAACCAATTTTGTTTAAAATACCTTTAAATCAATCCATTATTCACAATTTGAAATTCATTCCAAAAAAATTGTATGAGAGGTAATACGAACTCCTGAAATCCAAATGCTCATCTCAACCTTGCATGCGAAAGCACACCGATATCAAATACCCAGTCCATCTTAGACATAAAAAATAAAATAAAAACTCCAGGAGGATGTTTCTGTCAAAAGATCAAGCAAATAACAGAGGATACATGCCTCTGTCTGAGAAGTGAACCAAATAACAGAAGACATAAGTTACCTCTTCGCTTAAACCTTGCAGCCGGGGAGACTATGTTATTTGCTCCTGGTCAAACCCAAAGGAGCTTAAATGTCCCCTTTCACCCAAAGGAGCTTAAATGTTCCTTTTCAGACCCAACTTGGTGTTTGACCATATCATATCCCCACAACTACCAAGAACCTGCCAAAAACCCGTTAGAAACGACCTCCAAAATCACATAATTCGGACGTCTCCTTTGCTTAAACAATCCTCTCAAATCATATTATTACAATCTTTCTGTAATCCTCGGAGCACTAAAATATTGCAAAACTTTTACCTAAGCCTTCAAGGTTGCTGAATCTTTGCGTTTTGTTATTCAAATTTTTTTCCATAAGAATGACAAGCATGGCATTTTTGTTGGTTGCTTGACCAGCCTCTGAAATGCCATGTGGATGACTTTCCTACTTTTATGGATATCTGTCTTTTTCGGGTGGAGCCATTTCAAATGTAACTGTACTATGCCATTTAAAATTTATATTTTTAATTTAAAATTATGAAAATGAGGAAGGCAATTGTCCAAACATTTAAATTTGATAGGCCATTTCATTTTAAAATTCCTATTTTGAGTAAGAGATATGCATCTATTAATGGTTTATTAGGGTATAGGTTAGATTTTTTTTTGTTAGTTAAATATCTTTAACTTGTGGGATTGGTTTGTGGCTGAGATGTCATGACCCAAGGGTATTTAAGCCATCAAAATCACTCGCACCAGCCCTTAACATAGATTTGAGGTGTTCCCAGAGATTTCAAATCGATGACTTTACTTACAAAGTGCCTTAACAACACACTCCCTCACCTACTACTCTACACCACGAGGAGAGGGCATAGGTTAGATTTAGTTTATCTTTGGTTTGAATTTGGAAAAGTGAGTTGATAAGCATATTAATTTTATTTTTATTTTTTTTAATTAAATAAAAATAGTTTTTAATTTAATTTTCTTGATTTTAATAAAAAAAAAAATTGATTTGAATGCCCATTGCTAGCTCTATGTCACAATTAGAGCAGCCTGCTACCACGTGGGAGGGAACATGACTCCAGGCCACACCTGGCCACATCTCACCGTCATCTCATGCAAGTAATTAATCAGTCAATGGAGGTTATTACTCTAACCAGGGAAATAATAACTTTGATGGCGATGGACAGGATGAGAAATCTATGAGAGAAGGGAAGCAAAGATCTAGATGCACATAAGCAGTTTGATTATCACATTGGGAGCTTGGATTGTATCAGTGAGAAATAAAAAATGGCATCCCTCCATTGCACTGCTCAGCATCAGGTGTTAAAGGATCAACGACGACAGATGCTAGAGAATTCAATTCATCATAACCATCATAGTATGCCCACCATTATGACAGTGGGAGAAGGTCGCGACCTATAATCACATATTCGTTGCAAAATTTAGAATTATTGGGGGGTATTCTTGTTTAGGTAGACATACTCATCTTCCTTCACCAAGTTGGCATACATAGCATAGACACAGGGCTCAATTAGAGCATAGAGTGGCAACAACAGAAAGAGGGAAACTCCATCCCTGGTCTCTACACAATCATAGGTCGTTGGATACTTATCATGGTTTGAGGGTGTTCCACGAGCAGAGGACGACCAGAGTGTCAGCACCTTCCTCTCCCTCACACCCAGTAGGACGCCATCTTAGCAGCGAAGAACTACATGGCCAAGACCCCTTCGGAAACACGGGCAGTCCTAGATGCTTGTGAACAGGAAGTCCTCCAAGGGAGGACAAGGATTCATGGCAGTGAGGTTGATGCCAAAATGGTGGAGTGGATTCCAGATGTCAGATCCTCTAGGGCGAGAGAAACCAAATATTATCGCACTATAGACTTATCCTGGCACACAAAAACGCTTTTGGGAAGAGCCATGACTGAGAAGCGGGCTATTTACAATGCTTCCTCAATGCAACTAGAGTACATTCAACTTCAACTCAAAGCATTGGATAGGAGAATCAACATCTTGGTTGAAAGGACTGCAGGCGTTGACTTTTGGGAGCCCAATGCTGACCAACCAAAGGTGCCCAGGGACAATTTCCCTCCTTCTCTTGATTAATTCTCCCATGATCTGTTTTTAAGATTTTTTTGGTCGTACATCAAAGACAACTAGTTCGCTAAGACTCTGCTAGATATTAGATAGGTTGTAATTAAGATAAACAACATATTTTTTTGAACAATTGTGGGCTTCAAGCCTATTATCCCCATTTTGTGGATAACTTCAAGATTATGTCTCGAGGCCCTTAGGTTGCAGATATGGAGTGCCGAGAAGACTACATGGTCAACAATACCCTTTTGCATGGTTGGAAAACCCCTCTCACCACCGCAGATGGTCACATATTTCCAGATGGCATCCACCACATCAGCTGGCTTCCAGAAGGTAGTGGGCCTTGCTCCATGAGGTACAAGTCAATATTATGGTGAGCATCATTTCAATATTTAAGCCAGTTGAGTATGTTGTATCTTAGATTTCATGATATATGCTTGGACATTATACCTTTTTCCCTACTTCACCTTGGTGGTTGACATTGTGCCCTAGAAAGTGGTTTTCCTTGGGGATGATTTTTGCTACTAGGAACTCCCTTAAAGAGCCATCGTACTGTTCCCGACCATACTTACCACTTTCCATTATTATTCCCCTCAATTTCCTTATCTCTTGGGATTTTAGGGTGTATTGACCCAAGAAGGGGTTGTCCCTCATTCTATGGGAAGAAGGGGATGAAGGCCCAAAGGGATTGATGTCAGGTAAAAGATAAAAGCCTTGTATGAACCTTCCATATGCTTTGCCTAGGGATCACCCAAGAAAGTAGTGAAACACTTATCTTTGAGTAAAGGGGACCCACAATATAATAAAGAATGCTTGAAAGGTTAGTTAAAGGATAGGAGGTCTCATCACAAGCTGGCCTATCACATCCATGAATATCTAGTGGTATGACATTGCCATCATATCTTCACCAAAATAGGGTAATGGCTCTCAATTACATGGCTGAGAGAAAGGGGGTCTCATCACGAGCCAACCTTCTCATTTCCACTAGGTGTTTGTGGGTGACATTTCCATTATCTTGTCACCACGCCAGGGAAGTGACCTTCAGCCTCTCCTTAAAATTATGAAAGAATAAAAGAAAGTCAATTAATGGGCTTGGAAAAAGTGCATCGTGGATGAAGGTACCACAGACCCTCTACAAAGGCACCCATGAATGAGAGACTACGACCCCTTGTATGTCATGAGCCCTATGCCCATTGAGTCTTGACCCCAACCACTTCATCCACTTTACATGGATTAGAGTGGGATCTCTTGGAAACTATCCTTGACCTAGGGCAAGATCTACCCAATAGGACGCCTCGTCAACCCTCCCATATTCAAGCTTGACAAGTTACATAGTGTATTTTAGCAATTAATTGTTTGATATCGTTATCTTTGATGCACATGCTTGGGTGGATCATTTATTGATTGGATTCACTTATCATAATGTTATGACTTGAGATCCTTGGAGGGTGTGCTCATTTGTCTTTGCAGGACCTAGTTGGTGGATAGCTTTGGGAGAACAAGCCTAGCTTGGGCTTCCATGGGGCTACAAGCCCACATGTTGGATGCCAAGGGTCCACATGCCGGATCACAAAGATGAAATATTGAATACCTAGAGGACAAATGGATGGACCTAGCCCATGCTTCACATGCCAAACGACTTGCCTAGGAGAGGCAAAACGTCACCCCCTAGGGCATTATGTCACAATTGGGGGCTAGGGTTTGGTGGTGATGTAGCCACTCATTGACACATGGGCGTTTTGAGGAGGAGGAGCTATTCACCATGAGGAGATTGCCTAGATGCTTGACATGTGTCCTTTGGAGCCCTACCAATGCTTCTCCAACACCAACGACTTCTTCTAAGTGGCAAAACGTCCCCTAAAGAGGAGACGTCCATGTAAATTAGGGTTTTACTTGTGCAAAAGTGAAAATTTAAATGAATTGTTTAATATTACTTTGTTAAAGGGGGCAAGATTAGGGTTGTTGACCCCTTAATTTATGGATAAGTCACCTTAGTGACATTTAATATAAATAAGAGATCATAAAATCTCATTTGGACATAACTCTCCCTCTTGTGAGAGGACTTGGATCTGAAATTTTCGCTATACTTGGCTATATTTGTCTCTTGTGCACTTGTTTATGGCTATCTCTTGTGAATGGTTGATGGAGGAGTGAGGTGCTAGCCTTGGAGGAATGCTTTCTAGCTTTTATGGTGGATTATCTTAGCATCTTTCTTGATTTTCGTATGGTCTTTTACCCTTATGCTATCATTTTTTCAAGTCAGGGATTGTTGTTCTAGGAGCTAGGTGGGAAGTAAGAGGATTTACACCCCCACTCTAGTCTCCATCATTTATTGCTTACAGTTCATTGATTTTGCAAGGGTTTGTTTGAGGAAGTACAAGGATTTACACCCTTCATTTTTAAACCCTAACTAAAGATACTTGCCTTGGGAAGTAAGAGGATTTACACCTCAAGGAAGTAACATCTCTAGTTAATTTATTTGAATCCAACCCAATAGTAAAGGCACTAGTCATCCTTTTTTTGCATTGGAGATATAAAATCGTTGCCTTGGGAAACATGAATTTTCGTCTTTTGAAAGATCTCTTGCTTGAAGTTGGTTTATTACATTGAGAGGAGTCTTCCCCTACTAGGGAGTCCCCTCTCTCACACTACTTTGCTTGTTGTTACAAACCCTAACCTACATCCAATAGGGCTGATCCAACCTAGATAAACTACTAACCATAACTCCTAAACTAACCCTAGACTAGCTCCTAAATTTTTCTCATTTACTCTACTAACTAGGGCGCATATTTTGGTCTACTTGTTGGCATATTTTGATGGTGTAATTTGTTGATATAAGTGAATGAATGCTACATCCATACGGATACAATTTTCTACAGAAAATACATGTTACAATATCTTGTTTTGTTTAGCCTCAAAGTGTTATTTTTTCAGTCATAATTGGTTTCCATACTCATTGATAATATTTTTGATTGATATTATGCTTTACATGCTGATTTGAATGTCTTACTTGTTGATATAAACTGTCAACTACTAGTGCAAATTAGGGACAACAAGCTTAACTTGTTGATCCATACTAACATATATCAATGCAAGTTGGATTTTCTTGTGTCTCGGGCATGTACAATCATCCAAAGAAGTAGTATACCTTTGGGGCAACAATCACTTGACTTACAAGGAATATCTTCCCACATTTCACTCCATTTAGATTTGACCTCTAGGGGCTCCACTTCTATCTCTATCCATCCCCATCTCATTCTGCTTAGGGTCATCGGGATCGCCTCCCTAGAGTGACCTAGTCACCCTTGAAGTGTGGGACCTACATCGAGGTGACATTGGGTGTAGGATTCCCAATTTGTATCACTCAATTTTTTGGTTGGGTCGGGCTTTTCCCAACTTACAACTTGTGCTATAACATTTTGGCGTCGTTTCCAGGGAGGATTTTGAATCTTATTCATACCCTAACGACACTTTGGTAAGCTATCCCAAATACTTTTCCCTTATCTTGCCTGACGAATCCACCTAAAGGACATTCTCTTTCCCTTTTCCTTGATGATCTCATATTGAAGCTCATTTGTCGACTCCACCTTCCCAGAACCCTTCCTTTCCCAAACCTTTTCCCCTGGGAGGTTCAATCCTTCTAAGGTTTACCAAAGAATACCTCCTCTCAAGTCTCCCGTTGCTAAAACCCTTTTCCATAAATCCCTTCCTCTTGCTCCAATGGCTCGCCCTTGGGAAAGGGACCTCTACAAACCCCTTAACATGGCCAATATCCAAGGTTACCCTAAAAAAATGCCAACATAAGTCAACAAGTGGTTGCCAAAGTTCCCAGGAAACAATGTGATAACTACCGAAGACCACATTTATGTCATGGGCCAAGACATGGACAATGCATGTATTGATCATGAAGATGTAGCCATGAGGTTATTTTCTTCATCATTGATTGGAGAAGCCCTTGATTGGTTCAGATGACTCCCTGATAATCATTTCACGTCCTATGATCCTTTTTCCAACTTGTTCAAGAGAAGATGGTCAAAAAAGGAAGATGGTGGGACACTTGGGACTTAGTTCAGTCAAATAAAGAAAAAGGAGAATGAAACAATGAAGGAATTCATCTCCAAATTTGACAAGTTGTACAATCAAATTCCAACAGATTACTGTCCTACAACATCATCAGTTTGTCTCCTTTTCATGAATGCTTTTGAAGGGAAGTTCTGATACATTCTCAAAGATAAAAATCCCACATCATTGGCAGAGGCTAAAGAATTCAGTATCAACATTGAAGAGAATCTCCTTGATTTAAAAATAGAACCTTTTTAGTACTCTCGTACCAAGACAAAAGAAAGAATGAAGGTTTCCAACAACAATGTTCCTGATCCGATTGCTCTCCTGACTCAGAAGATAGACCAAATGAATACTCAGTTTGTCTAGGTGCATAATTAGCTTATGAACCGTATGACTACAGTGGAAAGAAATCAATATACTCCCAGACCTTAGTTTTCTAGACAATAGAGAGATGCCACCGATTGGAAACTAAGATCTCAACAAGAGGCAAAGGCCCTAGATACTTTAAAACATGTTGGGACAATTGATATAGAAGCTTGGTGTCTCCCATGCCAAGAACCCCACAAGGAAGATGAGTGTCCCCGACGAGACTAAGATTATCCCGACGATATAAACTTCATGATTTGCAATTTCGGCGATGAGCAGGTTACCCAAGAACATATCAATGAAGCCAAAAGAATAGGAGAAAGAGAAGGGAGACTCCGGTCCTTAAATAAATTGACAGATGATCAAAAGAAGAAATTAAAGAGGAGGGAAATTCTAACCTACACCAGAATACAAAATTCTTCAGCCCCTCCGTCACAACCTGATACTCCTCTTCCATCAGCAGAAAAGGTGGCCCCACCACGTCCACCACCGATATGTTAGTTGTTTCCTATGCCAACTCCTACATATGATATTCAGTTAAATATAGATGTTGCAAGCATGATTGGAAAACTGAATATCACAGTCCTAGTGACAGAAATGTGTAAGTTCCCTTCTTTGAAAAGGAAAGTTTTGAAAGTCTCATAGGTGCCAACTGAGAAGGAGGATCCTCCCATCATTTTGAACACTATGTATCTCGATCAGCCAAAGGACAAGAACCCTCCTTTCTATCTTTCATTATGCATGAATGGCCTCTACTTGAACAACTGCATGCTTGATTAAGGGGCCTCAACAAATGTCATGTCATTGAAGGTGATGGAACAACTTGGTTTGAAGACAACTCGACCTTATGTAAATGTTTGTGTTATTGATTCAAGAAGAGTCAAGGTCTTGGGGGTGTGTGAAGACGTTGAAGCATTTTTGATAGATTTTCCACATATCAACGTCCTCATGGACATATTGGTGATCGATGTTCGAGATGCCTGGGGGATGTTCTTGTTGTTAGATTTTCCTTATTTACAGAGCATTAGTGTTGCTAGTGTTCTTTTACTTCGTTATCATTAACATATATATATCATGTACTGAGAAATAGCAACATAAACAAGAGACATAAAAGAACACAAGAGATTTATCCTGGCAAAACCCCAAATGAGGGAAAAAAAAACCCAACAACCTTTCGTAGATAGATTTTGTTCACAAAGCAAGTCCAATCAGATAAACCCTAGCACAAGTGCTAGCTCAACTAGGAATACCACCCCAACTGCAGCAACAACACCATACAAAGGTAGCACACCTCCTTGAGGAGTAGCACACAAGAGAGAGATATCAAAAGACTAAGCAATAATAAACTGTGCAACTACAACTACTGTGTCACCTCCTCCAAACTCGCGCCTTGCTTTTGTGTAATTGGGATCATGTGAGTGAGTGAAAAAATGAGCTAAGCGCCTCCTTATTTATACTCTTCCTAGCCACTAGAATGGCCCGACTTCTTCTCTGGACAAGTGTATTTTCATTATTACGTTATTCTTTTGGGCCGAGTTCTCTTCTAGGGTATTTCAACATCTATCCAATGGATCTCTTGCTCCTAGAATCTTCTCCGCATCTAAGAAATTTCATCTAGGAGGGAAATATCCTCCCACGGCTACCAAAAAATCAACACTCCCTCTTAGCTAGGGAGGCATCTTTCACGATGTCTTCATCTTGTATTCCACTAACTACTCTGCAATCTGCTAGCAGACACACAAATGCTACAATGCCTTTAGTAGCTCAAATCATCAGGCACAATCTCTGCGATCAAGAAGTAACACACACAACTACATCAAGCGATCTGGTAATATCTATGACAATCAACTAGTAGCACACAACAACTATAATGTCATCCAATAGATCGCAACTACTGCCAAGTAGTACACAACTACTGCCAAGTAGATCAGCCCTGAATCTTATTGTCTACAATAGGACCCTACTATCATAAAAAATAATTAGGCTTCTAATGAATTAAGGAATGAATGAAAACTGAATTATCTTAGCAAAGACTCAAAGAGAAAACCTTAGTATTTTCTCCTTCTATTCTCCTCTTGTTCCTCCCTTTCCTTTTGCCTTTAAGAAAATTAGAATTGGTTGAAGTAGTTGAACTACTTCCTTAGTTAAGTTAATTAAAACTCAACCAACTTTTTAGTTAATGGGGAAAAGTAATAAATCATAATAAGGGTTTTTAAAGAAATAATAACTAGTAGACGGGACCCCTTGTGACTCCCTTTAGTTTTTAACAATCATAACACAACTAGTTAATCAAACAAAACATCCCTCCTTGTGATTCCCATCATCACATTCATATTTGACAATTTATCTCAATGACAATTGAAATTATTTCCAAAAATATATTACCCATATATCCAATAATAGTGTGTTGTCCAAAAATTCAAAAGTCAATTGTTCTCAACAATTAATAAATAAAAACTTAAAATCCATATTTTCCACTCTGGGAGGCAATCTTTCCCTTGTTGTTGCTATCATATTTTGATCTCTCTAAAATTGCCTTAGGTCGTGTGGATCCTTTAGGCCTAATATCACTGATCAAATGAGAGAAATCATCTCTCAAATGCATGCGGGAGGACACAGATTTATCAAAGTCATTTGAGGGTGAGAAAAGGGAAGTAGTGGCTTTTCCTTTGTCAGGAGCATGGTGGGCCTCGGTTTAGAATCTTTTGCTTGCATGGGAAGACTAAACTGGTCAGTGGACAGGGGAAACTTGGACAATTTGATTGATAGGCGGGGGAGCAGGTAAAGACAAGTTAGGCCAACCACGATGTTGGGAGACTTTCGGGTGGACAATCTCTTTCCATTTGTCGTTTTCGAGAACTTCAGGTTGCAGTGAGACATGAGGAGGCACGAGGATACCAGGGACCTGTGGGGCTTGGAAGGGAGGCCTTTCAGGCCTAGGTTGGACCACTCCTTGCCCAATCCAGTTAAAAAACCCGGATTGAAATAGTTGTCCTAACTCTGGCGAGTCTGCATCAAAGTGTATAGAGAATCTTGGCCTTCTAGGGCCCCTGTTCCAATTACCTCATCCTCAGTTACCCCTGCCATGGCTACCTCTGCTGAAAAAGATCATTCCTTTATGCATAATTGATTAACAAATAGTTCCTTTAACAACCATACATGACAAATCTTTTAAATATGAAATAAAATTAGGCTGAGCAACATATCAAACTCATGCAATCCAATCCATACAAATTGTTTAGCAGTTGTCAATGAGTAGGGGGTGAACAAGGGTTCTGGGATATGTGAGGGGTTGTAGTGAGTGAAAAATGTTAAAATGAGGGGGAAAAAGATCATGATTACTGCTCACAGACATCAAACAATCAACTGTATCGTAAACCAAAATAATATATCACTAAAATTCATCTATGCGATCCCTTAACTGTCATAATACAAAGTTTCCATTAACTGTAATTAAATTTTAGGAACATGGAGTGGATAATGAATATGGGAAGGCGAGGGGATTGTAATTTGCGAAAAGTGAAATAATGGTAGGGAAAAGAGTGAATATTGTTCGTAAAATCAATTTAGTAATCCATAAAACAATTATGTATTTAATGCAACCGATCCAACACCAACTAAACAATTACTGTGATCAATTAAATGATTACTATGTGTTAACGCTTGTTCATTGTCCACATTTAAATCTTCAACACTTTTAATTAAAACAATGTCATCATACTCAAAATCAATATGCCTTTCAAACATCCTGTATAGATAATTATGTTTCCTTTCATTTCTTCCATTTCATATTTAAAACAAAATTCCAATGAACACACAGTCATATTGCTTTAACTCTGTTCAGAAAATATCAACCACTGTCCATAAATTCCAAATATTCAAATCAAACATAGACACAGGTCTTTCAAGAGTTAAACAGACTCTTTTAAAACATGATCAATTCCATTCTTTTGACAACATTAACCAATAAATTTGCAATGAAATCATAATGTAAAAACCCCATGCTTCGTTTCTGTTGGTGCAATCAAACAAAACGATGCACGGTGTCTCCATAACCATACACAGAAAACAACCAAGTCTTTGTTTTCAAATTTCCAATTGTAACGATCCCGATCGGGACATATTAAACACACAAAAACCACCAAACTCAATTTATACCATGTTGTAGGAACACACAGACCATGCAAACAGAGTCATCTCTGTCACTGCCCATTTCCATTTACTCCCAATCAATCGATCTATAACAATGATGAGTTATCAGTTCAATTGACACAACAACATGAGGCATCGACTATATAACAATTATCATTTCCATTTACAACTCTCCAATCAACCCGATCAAACAGAGTCGAGCCAACAATCAAAGCTGATGACAATACCACTTAAACAAACTTATGACAGTCAACATGATGCCCGACAGGGTGCGACCTGTTTAGTTTATCAAAATTGGGCTCTGCAACTAATGAATAAAACAACCCAGGGTTCGCTTGGTGGAACCAAACACAGGGAGACCGGAGGCCAACCATATCAATAGTAGGTGAGAGCCTTCGAGACAAGCCTATGGGACCATAAGCCTTATAGCCCTTAGCTTGCAAGACAAGGTGATAGTTCGACACCAGGTAGGGTAGACTAGATGATGAGGAGCAAAAGCTTCTTACTGGCCAGTAACCAACACCAAGAACACACAGGGGCATAACCCTCGTGTTTTTCCCCAATAACTGAATAATGTTGATAGAAATGCAGAGCCTAGGTACTACAAACCAACCCTAAAGAAAGATTCTTGGCATAATAGCCACCCATAACCAACTGTTCAGAGAATAATAACATAAAATGAGCCCACAACCAAGTGGAAAATGATATTCTGTGACCAAAAGGTGGTTCAAATCATACACAACAACCTGATAACAACAAATACAACCAGGTGTGGTTACAATGACTGTGAGGAGACGACCAACAAGGCCAAACATAATGAAACCCTCCAACAAAACCCCATAAAGACGACAAAGAGCCATCATGACTTCCAACACACAGATCAACCAATGAAATCGCGACTTCAACCATTAAATTTTCCATTTGCAACGAATAACACAAACAACCATTCAAGAGAAAACACCACAAGTTTACACAGTTTCCATCCTCAAGAAAACACAGACCAATACATCACCGAGCCAACGTTCATTTCATAAACAGAGCGAGTTCATGGATGGGTGAAAAAAACATACCTATAACCAAACGACCTTAAAAATGCGAGCTTGGTCGAGCAGTTCCTTCCATGCCTGAATCTCGAGGCTTAACCACAACAAAAATCAAATTAACAATAACCAATCTAGGGTGATGTCTAGTGGGAGAAGTATGGAGTGACGCGCATTTACGTCGCTTCCATCCTCCCTCATTCAATTACGTAGTACACGATCACTAACCAACTATCAATCCATGCATCAAAACTTGCATACATTGCTTTCCAAATGCGCCACCCGATCCATATTAACCATTGTCCAAAACCATACTATAACATATATCACATGCACCCCATATAACTCAATAAAAATTGTATAGCCACTAACATTTCTAGTTAGGATTAACATCAACCATTTTAAATTTCAATTGCATATAATATAGCATAACATAGCATAGTTTAGTTCCTTCTTCTTGGATTTTTTTTCCATATTGCTCTTGTCTCTTGTTATAACTAACATGTGTCTTGTGTAGGTGTAACATGTGATGAATCATGGTGCCACTAGCAATGTGATAACAATG
Source organism: Picea sitchensis (assembly GCA_010110895.2). Lineage (NCBI taxonomy): Eukaryota > Viridiplantae > Streptophyta > Pinopsida > Pinales > Pinaceae > Picea > Picea sitchensis. The sequence continues at coordinate 13,966 of SNQJ01S0045176.1, read as the reverse complement.
AATATAAGCCATTCATACATGGAATTTAGAGTTTAGAGCAACATAACCAACACATAACATGCATTATCCATTTGTCGTTTGTCGTAAATAAAACCAAGATTTCATCATCAATCATGTAGAACCATGTAAGCAGTGTCGAAAAACACCATAAATATCAAATAAGAACCTTATATGATCCTCCAATCTACAAGGGAGTCCCACCTACTAGTATTATATATCATTATCTTAGTTTAAATAATAGGATTTAACAATACTTTGCGGGCGAAATCCTCGTTGCGATTTTTATTGTCAAAAAACTGGCGACTCCACAGGGAAATATGTTTCCCAAAATATTAAGAACTCAGAACACATGGTTTCACTGACCAAGAACAACATATCAAGAATATATATCCATGATGATTATGCAACAGGGGGAAGTGAGTGGATTTAATGGAAAAATGACCGGGAATTTGGGAATAACTCATGAAAAATGTTAAGTATGAGGGGGTTTATCCCTGTATGCATAATCATTCAATCCAAATTTTTCTCTTACTTCAAGGAGAAAAAATTATGGACTTGCTCTTTTAACTCTCAAATGGATGAAGAAATGGAAAACATAAGCGGGAGATAACCAATTTCTTTATAAGACAACAGTGAAAGAAAATAACAAATTCAAGTGTGCTTTCAAGGGGAACATCGTAACAGCTGTGTAAGCCTGATTGTTATTGACTAACAATACCTTGCAGGGGTGTCACAGTGGAAGAACTGATCCAACGACTTATTTTTGACCAAAATCAACTAAAAGATGAAAAGCAATAAAAATCATGACAAAAATATGATTACGAAATTTAAAATAGTAGAAATAAAATCACAGAAATGTAAAAGTAGCAAGAAGATATTAAAAAGGAAAGAAGAAATCAAACTATTGTAAAAGCAGAAATGAAAAATAGTGGAAAAATGAAAGCAGAACTAGACTACTAATATACAGAAAATCCAAACAGCGTTAAAACTTTTCAAGTTGATTCCATGTAATGTTTCAAGTGAGAACCGTTAGTGATGTAGGAGAACAATTGCTCCTGTAAAAAATTTAGAATATAAGAGTTAGTACCCAGGACACAAGTAATCTTGAAAGGACCCAGCCATAAATTTTGAGACTTTGAGACAATTGATAGTCCTTTAGAGTACATGATTAGATCATCAAGGTAAACATGAATAATTTTACCGATCAAAATCGTCGGAAATTATTTGCATAGATCCTTTAAAAGTGGTACTCGTAATAGATAAGACAAAAGGCTTGCGTTCGTAAGTCAAGGTACCCCAATGAGTAATAAGGTTGTTTTGTATGCATCTGCCCTTTTCATCTTGATTTGATTGTAACCAGAAAAACCGTCAAGTAAGGGCATCATCTGTGACCTTACAACTTGCTGCAAAATCATTTCCATATTAGGGAGAGGAAATTGATCTTTCGTAATAGTCTGATTGAATGTGCAAAAATCAACGCAAAATATGATATGATCAATGAATTTTCGAAAAAGAACCAATTTGGAAACCCATTTAGGGTAATTGACCGGAAAGATGATTCCAACCTTCAAGATTTTTTCCAACTCCTTTCGAATAGTTGCTTCCAGTGCAAGGTTGATAGGTCTTTGTTTTTGCCTAACTGGTTTTATTCCTTCCTTGATGGGGATGGCATGCTGTATAAGACCAGGATAAAAACCAAGAAAATCCTCATAAGACCAAGCAAAAACATCATGAAATTCACCAAGTAGCTTGGAAAAATTCATTTTCTCTTCATCAGAGCATTGGGCACCTATTTTAACATTCTTTGGAGACTCGGGTGTCCCAATGTTCAAGGAGATGGTTTCCCCCACCTTCCTTTTTGACTCCTCTTCTTTCTGCTTCTCTTTATTGCCTACATCACTCGATGAAAACAAACTCTCTAGAGGAGTCAAGCCCTTAGGAATATTGTTATATTCTATGGATATACTTTCCTTGGGCTTATAAGGTTCATTTTGAATGAAATCACAGATGCTCTCATCGCTAGGGAAGACTGGCCAAGATTCTATATTTTCAGGGATATGTGGACGATATAGAGATTGAAAAGTACAATCAGGTTTGTGTGGTAGAAGTTGCCGATTAGGAGAGGCTGCAAAAACAACTAACCGATCAACCATTGAGTTCAATTCCCTCTTAACATGAGTGATGTTAAAAGATAAAAGGTTCAAAATAAGTGCCCAAATAGTTTGGGTGTATTGTTTCATCAACTTATTGTAGCAGAGTATATCTTACGTACGAGGTTCACAACAAACTCAAAATCTCCAAAAATATAAAGGTGCCCACAACCAAGATTATAGGCATTTTCAATGCCTAATAATAGTGCTTCAAATTCAGTAAAATTATTTGTGCAAGCAAACTCCAATCTATAAGAAAAGTTATAAATTTTCCCCATAAGAGAGTACAAGATTATGCCAGCTCCATTACCTTCACTAGAGCATGAACCATCAAAGCGCATGTGCCACATACCATCATCCAAATCAGTTTGTTCCAAGGAAATGTTATCCTCCTCAGCAAAGATGGAATACACCCCTAGGTCCTCTTCGATATAGTTTACATTAGGTTGTGGGACACTTTCTTTGTAAGGTGAAATTATTACCTCTCTAAGGACTATAATGTTTTTTCCATTCCGAGGAACGGATAAGTGTGTCCCATTGAGTGAGAGGTATCCACCCGTCAAAGCTTTCCAATATCTTCCTAAGATGATTGAGTAATTGCTTGCTGGCATATCAATTACCTGACTACTAAGGGTTATCCTTATTTCAGGGTGGGCGCACAAAACTAAGGTCACATATTTAATATCGCCTATGGTTGTTTGTTGGAGACTATTATAAGAGAGCATGCTCCTAGCGTTTTCATTTGTACAAGACAAGCCTAGCTCTTCCATAATAATCTTCGGCATCACACTTGGGCCCGAACCACCATTAATGATGAAACAATGGGCGATCTTATCCATAATATTTACAGAAATATATAAAGGGTTTTTTTTTACATGGTATCTAAAGTTATTNGTTGCATCTGCTTTGATGTTGGCCAACTGATTCAAAATATTGTATTTGGAAGAGGGGGGAGGGGAAGTTGTTCCTTGACTCTCAGGAACCTGAACCGTAATAGTTGGTGATGATGAGCTTGGACTAGAAGAATTGCAAGGAGGATCATATTTGCCTTTGGGAGCATAGGATTTGTTCCTAGTATTGATGATCATGACATCTTCTATCTCTCTAAAATTTAGGACAACGATGGTATTTTCTGGTCTTTTACCAAATATCTTATCTCTGGCACTCTTCCTTACCTCACACGTGGCTTCCTTGTGCTGTTCCTCACAAAAGTTACACCAACTTTGAGGCATGATAACTTTAGGCTGAAAATTATTTTCAATTGGATTTCTAAAGGGGGGTGCAAAAGAGGATGAAGCTCCAGGGGTGAGAGGGGAGACATTTCCCTTTCGCTCATACACTATCATATGATTATTCATATCTTTTACTAGCTGTAAGAGGGCAGACATGTATGTTTGTTTAACCGATTCTCCCTAAGGAAGACCTGTTCTTTCAAGTCGTTCTTCATACTCTAAAAAAGTATGCAGAGTGGAACTGAGGTTATCAATGGATTTTTCCTCAAGCCTATGACGATATGGGGAAGGTAATGCATGAAAGAGGCTTGGTTTTGAGGTCGAATGAGTTCAGGGATTTGATTTTATAACTTATTGAAATGCAATTTGAAGGACTTTATGGTCTCACCATTCCTATAGGCGATGTTGTTGTATTCCCGTAACTTCTCATCTGGGCTTTTAGATTGCCCATAGGTGGACTTGAACCAATAAACTAACTCCTCCCAGGTAGACAGAATATTAGGAGAGAGGTCAAACAAATCGGCCGCAGCCTTTCCTTCCAAGGAATTGACGAATAAGCACATGCAAGTATCGTTGTCATTGGCTCCTATGTTGTGACAAGAATTAGAAAATGCCACCAGGTGTTTGTTTGTAGTGACAATTTTATTCCCCAAAAACCTAGGGAGATGCTCTTTGAATTTATGAAGTAGACGAGTAGTAGGTGCTAGGTTAAGAGGAGAGGAATCATGCCACGGTGTGGTTGTGGTGTCTTCTTCAAACTGAAAAAGCCCATACTTTTTAATGACTTTGTTGGGATTTGGGGTAGATTGGACAGGGATATGGTGGCTATATAGGCTACCAATCACTGACGAAGTTGAATACTGAGAGGAGGAAGCACTTCCAGTGCCACCAGAGCCACCACTAGATGCCATCTTGTGGATGATAAGTGAGGGAGAGAAAGACGAACTGGATGAATCAAACAAGGTTCTCGTTAGAGCACTTTGTTGGGTTGATAACACAATGTTCCTTCTTCCTATTTCAGAAATAGGATTAATTTCAGGTGATAAGCCTCTTCTTCTCCTAGAAACACGAGAGTCTAAAGACATGAAAGGAAGGCCAAAGATGAAGGAACAAGAAGGTTACTGTTGATTTCTAGGCTATCTACATCTAGCTTCCCAACGTTCTTGGGCACTAATATCTCGTTCAATCACTGCCCATGAATGATTAAGTTCAGCCCGAGTAAAGAGATCTGCCCATGTAAAGAGATCTGCTAAGAGAACAAAGCCATAACCTTAATGAATGTTGGGAATTGAACAACAGGCTACAAAACCTATTTATATAAGAATCATGGATTACATTTTAAAATATCATGCATGATTACCAAGACATGTAGATGAATGAGGACCAATCTGAGCTCTGGTTGGGAAATGTGCGAAATGCATAAGTTCATGATTCATTGTGAACAAGAAACTTGTTGATGTAGCATGCTGAATTATCCAAGAAAGTCAAGGTGAACATGAGTGAGACTTCTCAAGAGATAGAGCAAGTAGATCCCAAGAGGGATAATTGTAAAAGAAAAGAAGGAGAAAGTGATTAATACTTCTCTCACTATGAAACCCTGAACAATAATACATAGTTGTATGCTTAAAAAGGACAACTGCGAAAATAAGTACAACTAGTAACTGAAAGATATAATAATGAATGCGTTTAAATGAATGACCTTGGTTAAGCTATAGTGTGTGAAGGAAATGAAGCCTTGAAATTAATTCATCTAGGCTAAAAATTCCCTGATGGAAGAATCATGTAACTCCTTTCTTGTTATCTATTACGCTTCTATGGGATGATAAACTGATATGTTGATAAAGGTAGATATTTTAGCATGAGAATGTCGAGAGCTACAACTAAAATTTGATTGTGGTTTCACTCATGAAAACATTAGGGACAATATGATGGAGTGCATATAGATATGCTAAGAAATATATGAAAATGTTTTACTGAAATAGATATTATGGTACATACATTTGATTTTACATGATAGCTAATATGAAATATGAATATGGTGATGTATGTCACGTGTAGAAAAGATTGGAACTATTAGAGAAGGACAAATACCAATAGTGAACAACCTCAGACAAAGGTGAATACAAGAAGGTTGTTGATAAAAGAAAACTATGAAATGGATTTTATAAGTCCCCAAGAAGCACCACTGAAGAGGTAATATCAGAGAAGGTGTCGACAACCAGAACATGTATAAAAGATTTCGTGCCCATGTGGAATGAGAGGTAGAAGGGGTTTGGGTAATAGTCCCTTATAAAATAGTCTATGTTTTGATGGCATGCATGTGATCTGAATGTCTATTGTTTTCCATTGATACCCAAGTAGGGTATTATTTAGGAAAGGAACATGAAGGACAGAGAAATGAAACTCTGGTAGTCAAGGATGATTTAAAATCCTTGTGAGAATATTCATGAAAAAAGTGTCATGAATGCTTTGACTATCGGGAATCGCTGGGAACAAGGGTGCTCATAAGAAACACATTTATTAGTGCATCAAGGAAATGCATTTTTTCTTGATAGGGTAGGAAATGGACTGCCCATTATGGAAGGAGGACCTTCCAATAATATACCGGAGTTGCATAATGGAAAAGAGAGAAATTGGGTGGCCGCAAATGTTGGAACCCTGGTTACTAGTAAATGGAGAATGCTTAGATGCATTCATGTGAAAATTTTAGTTTCACGTGTGCTGATTGGAGGCCACGATCAACTAAAGAAGGAAAACACTGTCCCACTGTAATAATAAATATGTGTAAAAAAACCACGTGGTAAAAGGTTGGTTGAGTTCCAACCCACAAAGGAAAAGTTCCTAATATGAAAAGTAATAATATGAAAATCAATGCAAGGATGCATTGCATGAAAATGCAGCCATGGGAATTGACACATTGAATTACAATACAATTAATATTTGGATCGCATGTGATTGAGGCTAATATGCTGAAATGAAACATGAATAAGCAATGATGTTTCCTTGAACCAATGAATATGATAAAATTATTAGATTGCACTAGCTAAGAATTTTTTGTGATGACATTGATATGTGCAAAAGAATATATGTATCTACATGAGGAACTAACAATTTGTTTGGCTAAGTGAAGAATGAATTGCATGAAGGAGGGGTGTTGGACATGGATGTGCTATAAGCCCATAAGGAAGAGCCATGACTGTTGGTTATGAAAGAGTCAAACTACCATGAGAAATAAATCTCTTGCTTGTGGTATCTCGTTCTTATGTGGAAGAGATCTGAAAATGAAAATGTGAAATTTGAAATCTGTGGCTTAAAGATTTGAAAGATATATGATTAAAATTGATGATAACATCTCACGAATTTTTGTATGTATGTGATACAGGTGAGAGGGAATTTTTTTTTTGGGAAGGACAGATGATGGTTGTCAAAGCTAGAAAGCATGGAACAAGCTACTGTTGTGACATGAGAACCCTGTGATAAGCTCCGATCCCCATAAAATGATGTATTGTGGTGACACATGACGAAGGGACACTTTCATTAGAGCAAGTGTGAGGGACACCTCAACTGTAAGACTCGAGGGAGGTCTGAAAAATTCTTCTTGTGTGAGAAATCCCTAGCAAGGAAAGATGGATCACCCGAGGGAATATATAGCATAGAAGGGGATGCCTGAGCCTAGGCCTGGAGGGTGAGTGATCGCAAGGAAGAGGAGAATCCAATATTTTTTTTAATATGTTGATCTCGATCATGCACACAATGGGTATGTCAAGGAAAAAAGTGGGCCAAATTAATGAGACAACCATATGGATGCAGATCCATGAACTGTAGATCTAAGATTTGTGCTAACTTGTGAATATTCCACTTGAATTTAAACAACAATACAATGTTTTGCATGAAATGATAATTAATATGCTGGGTGTTGAAAATTGTTGTAGGCATGTAATAAATGCCAAGAGTATGGGAAAGGACCAGGCCAAGAAAAGGAAATTGATGCTGAAGCAACTGAAAGATGAAGTCATGGTAGGTGTTGCTAAAAATAACACCAAGACAATGTTCCTTTAAGGGGGAGGGGATTGTAACACCCCTGTTCCCCCCATCATGTAATTAATCGTAATTTATGATTTCCATGTAATGGCTTGAGAATATGGTAAATTTATTATTATTTAATTGTAAACGCCGACAATTGACTGATGGGTGAAGCCTTAAAGTATTGGCCATGATATCACTAGAGGAATGAGGGGAGGTTCTATTAAGTTAAAGGACCCCAAGCCACCTTGTGGAAATATTAATTGGAAACATTCATATTATTTTCCCTTAGCCCGGATAACAAGAAAAGTTAGGTAATGATGATGGGTTGGTAGTTGAACAACTAATCACCCCAATGAATGGAAGTATGGTGGGATGTCAAAAGGGACAATAAACGATCAACTAGAGGACAGCAGGAAAGATCACCATGGGTCCCCAGGATTGATCCATGAGTTTCCTTATAACCAAAGAAATAGGAGGACAAGTTGAAAAACTACCTAAGTCATGCATGCAAGAAAAGCACACAAAGAGAGGAAACAAGGGAAGAGTTTGAGCCTTTGAGGAAGAGAGAGGCATAAGAGAATAAATGAGGGCATGCAATGAAAGGAGGAGAGATCCCATAGAATATCTGAGAGCTACAACATAGAATACCCAAAAAACCCAACCTGGGCTAAGAGGGCCACGAGCTTGATGCTGGGAAGGAATCTCATAAACCTCGAAGAGGCCTCGGCTAGGTCGGTGTATGGAAAATCTATAACAAGAGTAGAGTGAAGGAGAGTAACCTTCAAATATTACCGAGAACCTGAGAGAGATTCCCTAGTGATATCATTGCTTGGAATGGGGGTGGCTAGAATGCTAAAATTGAATGCATCTAATCCTATGGTTGGCTAGAAAGGTGAACACCCACAGTCAGTTGGTCGTCTATCAACTGTAACAGATATGTATTTCATATAATCTGTGTAATTGAATTGTAATGCATGATTGAATGCTTGTACTGGCATTATACATATACATACTTGATTTATAGTGATTATGCTTACTGTGATTGCAAACTCCTGCTTACTTGGGCTCATTTTGGGTTGACTATCCTTGCTAATTTTCTTGGGATTTGTTCTTGAAAAAGGGCGTCTTAAAACCTTTCTTCCTTTGATCTCTCTTTCCTTTCATCTTGTCATTCCAATATTTTTGGAAAAATGGGCTCCCTCTGCTATGCTCATAAATATGTTTCATTATTCTTATGGCCTCCTCCAAAGTGTTGGGGTTATCATAGTGTTTCTTTTCATTGTATAAGTAAGGTAACCCACTTAGAAACCTTTGGATTTTGACCTTTTCATCCTTTATGAAGACAACATAGTTCAACAACTCAAATAACCTCTTCTCATATTCATCCATTGTCATTCTTCCCAACTTCAATTCAAAGAAATATTTCATCTTCCTTTCATAGTAATTATTTGAAAATTATTTCTCCTGGAAATATCCTTTGAACTACCTCCATGAGACCTTCAAGGTGTTTGGATTTCTTAAGTTGATCCCACCACATGGTTGCCTTTCCTTGTAAGTGGTAGGTTGCAATTCTTGTTTCTATCCTTGAGGGATAATCGTGCAACTAGAAATATTTCTTCATTTCCAATAGCTAGGCCTCGACCTCTTCTCCCTTCATGTGCTCACCATTAAAAAAAATTGGCTTTATTTTCCTGAGTTCACCTTGCAAAATGTCTGACTCAGGCCTTCTCCTCTTCTTCCTGACAGGAGAAAAATTTGGGATGCTCCCTTGACCTGAACTTTCTCAAGATATTCTAGTGTATTTCTCTGGAGAATGATGGTCTTCTCATACTCGTTGACTTCCTATCATTCTCATTCTCATCCCTTCTACTATGGGATCTAGATGCTGCCACTTTTATGGCACTAACTGCTTTATTTGAACCATAATATTTGTTGACTTGTTTGTGAAACATATTCAAACTCTGTAGTAGATCCTCATTATATTTCATAATCTTCTCATTATCTTCCCTATAGATATTCACTTCTCTCTGTAGGATTCTCATAGTGTTAGTCATCTCCACAAGCTCTTCTCTACCTCTTGTTCCATTGGATTTTGTCTCAACATTTCCCATGCTACCAACCAACCTTATGAATTCATCCTCATATCCATAAGACCTATGGAAATCATCCATGACTGTGGTTCTCATTCAGAACCAAATTTCCCTCATGAACCTCTTAATTCTGCAAGAAAAATTGCATGCAATAAAATTTTTGTTAGATACTATTTCTATTAGAAAAATAATGCATATATTTTCTACTCTTTAATATCCACCGATCATATTCTTTTGAGTTTAATGAAAAATTTGCTATCCCAATATCTTTTCTAGGTGCAAAAAATGATTCTATTCTCCATTATCTTTTGATTGACTACTCATTTTCTCAAATCTAAGATCTGAGCAAAAAAGTTACGGGCAATTGAATATTGCCACCTTACCCCTCTTGTGCACCTTTCTCCCTAATGCAAAATAATATCAAACACGAACTTTGGCCACCTACAAAGGTAAATATGTTAGGAACCAAGGAAAATTTTGTAGGATACTCTGATAATACTTCTCATACTGAATTTACAAAAACTCTCATATTATCAAACTGATGCTCTAGTCAAAATCTTCAGCAATATGGAAATGCCAAGTTTGTCCTTTTTGCACTTTCTCCTGACTTGAAAATTTTATCCATGTATAAGCATCCCTACACTAACTCCTTTGGAAATTTTCTATAAGTCCAAAAGGGTATTTTCATACCTAAATTTTGAGCTATCTATCAAAATTTCACCTTTAATTGGGCTTCGGGTTTAAAGTTATGGTCTGCATAAAATTTTTATTGTTTTCCCCTTTTTAGCCCTATATGCTACATGTGTCTTCTCTCTCATCCTGTATAACTTTGGGCACCCATATTCCAAATCTATCTCCATGGATGTCTTATGTGGTCCATGATATTTCCATAGAATATTATTATTCCCTAAAATGACTTATGAGAAATGAGTTATGGCTTCTGGAAGTAAACTGGTACCAAATTATATCCTATATTGTTTCAGCTATAAATTTCTCACACAAGCTCTGTTTTTCACAGATAATAGCTCATTGGAAATATATCACTGAGTTCTTTCATTTTTTCAGGCCAAGCATTGGGAAGAAATCATAACTCCACTCTGATGGATATTGTATTATCTTATAGGTTAATAAACTTGTGACTGTTAGTCTTCCATAACTGAAGATGTTTCCTATTACCTACGACTCTTCATATTTACACTTTTTTACATAGGAAACAAAATCCCAAGTATTATGTTTCCAACATCCCCCCCCTAAATCCAAAGGGGTGTGTGTGAGTCCAAGCATCATTCTGAACTTCTCAAACTTTTCTCTTCCAAGTGCTTTGGTGAAGATGTATGAAATTTGCTCATTTGTGGAACAATGTCTTAAGTGACTAGTCTTGGCCTCTGCATGATATCAAATTAGGTGATACTTTATTTTGATGTTCTTGGTTTGATCATGGAATATGGGGTTCTTGGCCAAATTTATTGCATAAGTATTGTCAACTAGAAGAGGAGTATAATTTACTTGTTTCTCCTGCAAATATTCAAGTATTTTCTTGAGACACACAATCTCCTTTGTCGCTTCTGCAACTGCCACATATTCTTCCTCTGTTGTGGAATCTGTTGAAACTGATTGTTTGCATGATCTCCATGAGACAAATACTGATCCAAGACTCATGAGATATCCTGAAGTTGATACTCCATTTTATTTATCTCCTTCAAAGTCTGAATCGGAATATTTGATCAGGTTGAAGTCATCCACCTTAGAGTACCTCAGTCCAAAATCTTGAGTTCCTTTCAAGTATTTCAGAACTCTTTTTGTAGTAGACCAATGTCCTTCACAAGGATTTTGCATGAACCTGTAAAGAATCCCAATAAAAAATGAAATGTATGGTCTGGTGGTAGTAAGATATATAATACTTCCCACAAGTTGTCTATACTTGGTTGCATCCTTAAACTCATTCCCTTCTTTTGATGCAAGTTTCAAATTCTGTTCCATTGGAGTAGAAATAGGATTACACTAAGCCATGCCAAACTTGTTCAAAATTTCTCCAATGTACTTCTTCTGGGAGATGAATATGTATTTTGAATTTTGTATCACTTCAATGCTCAAATAATAGTGAATATGTCCCAAATCTGGCATATCAAATTCTTTCTTCAAATCTTTCTTTATGGATGAAATGTAGTTCTCATTGTTCCCTATTATGAATAGATCATCTACATATACTACAAGATACACAATATTTTTTCCAACTTTCTTGACTAACAAAGTTGCATCATCAAGATTGAAATGATTGAAATTCAATTTCAGAGGATGCTCGGTTAACTTTTCATACCATGCTCATGGTTCTTGTTTCAATACATATAAGGATTTGAGGAGATTGCATACGTTATGTTATTTAACCTTAACAAAAAAGCCTTTTTGTTGAGACATGAACACATTGTCTTTCAAGTCTCCATTCAAGAAAGTAGTCTTTACATCCATTTGATAAATTTTCCATCCATTTTGTGCTTCCATGGAAAATAGAGTGCAGATGGTAGCCCATTTTTTTGTGGGGGAAAAAGTCTCCTCATAATCAACACATTATTTCTTTGCAAATACTTTTGACATGAGCCTTTATTTGTGCTTTTCAAGTGAGCCATCTGATCTATACTTTTTCTTGAATACCCACTTGCAACCGATTGGTTTGGTTCCAGATGGAGGATCCACCAACTTCCATGTCCCTTTTTTTATGAGAGCATCATATTCCGTCTACATGGATTCTTTCCATTCATTATGAGAAGTGTTTTATTTAAAGGAAGTCAGTTCATGGTTAGTAGATAAATTCAACTCACAATCATATGAAACATCCATATCATCTACATTACCTCCATGTTTTTTTGAGGACAATCTGGTTTCTATATTTCCGACCTCATTAGGATAAACACTTTCAAGTGTTTTTGTGAGCCATTTTGGTGGACCTTTCTGAGATGGTACATGTTGCTCAGCTGATTGAGATGGTGCCGAGTTTTCATCAAGCCTCATCTTTTCAATATTCTCGATCACATCATCCAATTGAACTTCAGGTTCTGATGAAGTGGAAGGAAATTCTTCATGTGGGGAAGAAGGCGCTTCATAAGGATATTCCAAAGATTGACCCAATATATGGATCCTCCCTTCAAGATGTGGAATCTCATCATCAAATTCATGATATATCTTTACATGAGTGAATCTGTCTAGACGATCAAGATGCTTCTCAATAGTTTCATCTTTCTTGGTGGATTTAAGAAATATCACATCTACGGAAAGGATGAACTTATTGTTTGTCTCATCATATAGATGATACCCATTGGTGGTATTTGAGTACCCCAAGAAGATGCACTTTTGACTCCTTGCATCAATATTTCTTGTTTTCTCCTTAGGAATCAAGGCACAACAGGTGGAACCAAAGACCCTGAGATGCCTCATCAAAGGAATGTGGCCATACCACATTTTATATTGAGTCTTGTTTTTGAGAGCATGAGATGGACACATTTTTGAATCCATACATGAAAATTTTTAAATGTTTCAAAAGCTTGTGATTTATCTTTTGGTAAATACAACCAATACATTTTGGTGTAATCATCAATAAAATTCATGATATATTTGTTTCCATTTTCATAAGGAACATGCATAGGCCTGCAAAAACCAAAATGAATCAATTCAATTTTTGTACGTGCTCTGGAAGTGGAATCATGAAAGGGTTGTTTATTGTGTTTTCCAAGGATACAAGCATCACATTGCTTCAATTTTCAAGGAATAGTAAGTAAACCATAAACACCATTCTTTCTCAATAAACATAGACTATCATAATTAATATGGAAAAATATACATGCCACAAAAGACTATATGGAATTATACCTGAGTCATAATGAGAGGGGTATGCAACAATGTATGTATGGGAAGATGTCCCATTCAACTTCAACAAAATTCCATCTTCTATTCTAGTCATGACAACCATGTTTTCAAAATCCTTCCTTATCTCAACTTTTCATTTGAACATATGTACATAGTGGCCTTGCTGTCTGATGTGCACAAGGGACAACAAGCTTCTTTGAAGCTTAGGAAGATAAAGTACATTGTGTAGAATACAATCTGGGATTTTGGGAAACTTAAGCCTAATGGTGCCCATTCTCGAAGGCTTGAGACTTGATCTAACTACAAAGTACACTAAGCCATCTACATTTCCATCAAAGTATTCGAAGGATTCTCTTTGAAATTCCATTTGAGAGGTTGTGTCTGTGTCAAGAAGCCATGTATCTCCCCAAGAAGCAAATGCAATATTAAATAGATCCTCAGTTACTCCTATATTGCAATAGACAACAACATAATGCGCAGGTGCTTTACTATTATGACTCAAGCAATGCATATATATGACTAAATGTATATGATATAATCCCAAGGGGGGGGTATATATGGGCCTAAATGCACATGTAATGTGTAAATGTATATGTAATAGGGTTGAGAT
>SNQJ01S0045175.1:41072-78004 GCA_010110895.2 Picea sitchensis | reverse complement strand
GTTTCTACTTAATTTTAATTAATCAGTGTTACTTTTAATGGCTTTGTTTACTCAAGAGGTGTGGTTGTGAAACTAGTGATGTTATGACTCAAAAAATTAAAGAAATGAATATGAACATAAAGCTAAGTCCTATTTTTTAATTCTTAAAAGATGATAAGATTTCAAAATGAAAATTTCAATTCAACTCTACAATTTCAATAAATGTAATCTTTCCATATGTATCAAGATCAATACTAAAAACCCAAAAGAGCAAATGCCAAAATGAAAAATGTATATTTTTGTATTTTCAATATGAAGAAATGAAAATGCAAGGAATGAATAGCAACTTTATATATAGACCCTACTGTGAGAAAAAAGAGACAAGCCAAGAAGGATACCAAGAATAAAACACTCATACCAATATGCAAGGAAAACCAATGAAAAAGAGGATGAGAAAGAAAAAACCGCCCACAAATTCAACAATCAAAAGGTTTCCTATAACTTTGCAAGCACTCAATAGTTAGGACAAAGACCCAAGAAGACTTAGCAACCATCAAAACTCACCCAACAAAGACCAAAATCAGAAAAAACCAAAAAGGGTTGATGTACGTGACTGTTTAAGCAAAAATTGTGTATGTACGCGCCCTATAGAAAGACAACTCATGTATGTACGCGTATGTCAAGGGAAAAACCGCGTATATGTATTAAAACATTGTCTGCGAAAGGGTTGAGCCAAGAAACTTAGATGAAAATTAAAAATAGGTTGTCCAGAAATCAGGTGACAAGGAAACTCAGGCTAATCGAGAGCAATCAAAGGAGAAAAACACTCCAAACCCCAAAAAAGAAGATTCAATCCCCATTATGGTCACCAATTCTGTTACGAGGAAAATCACTCTATGGCATGGGGTAAACCACAATAGATGAAATGACTGCAGAAATCAACTTTAATCCCAAGTATGCTATATAAATGACAATGATAACAATACAAGATAAAGAGCCTACCTCGTCTGGACATTCGATGAAGACCACCGTTGAGAATGAGACCTAAAGATTTATACTTGCAACTTGTCCTCAACAACCAATATACACAAACATATAGTGATAATATATAATGTTAGCACATACAATAAAATAATCCATTAAAATTCATAACAAATATGCCCACGGAATAATAATTCAAATATTTGCAAGATATCAATTGGACGAGAAAAGAGTATTCCTACTAAACAAATGATAAAAAAAAGTGCATGTGACAAACTTTCGTATCGGCAGGTATCGGAAGAGAGAAACAAAATCCCTTCCAATTGGTCCTCCACCACTTCAATCCTCCACCAAATGCAAGCTCATATAAGAGAGACAATGAGGTTCTCCATCAAAGAGGGAATATCTTGGGGGCTGAACAATGTGTTCAGACTTTAAAGGACAAAAGGATGCAGACTCAATGTGAAGTGAAAAATTCTCCAAAGTATTTTTTCTCACAAAAGTTGAATTCTCTCCTCTTCCATGACTTCAATATATCCCAATTTATAGCCTTCAAATGGAACTGAAGGGTTGATTCAGAACATTTCCAGTATGTGTAAGGTCAAGGATCATGGATCTTGTCATGTGACATGGAAACCCGACACAATTTTTAATTTTGGGCACAAAACCTAATATACGTGGGCTATAATGGTGCAACCTGCATATACGCATGATGCATAACTTGTAGGGCATGTATATGTGGAAAAATATGAATTTTTAGATCTGGAAAGTAAAAAGGGGACTTCAAATCTGCATAGGGAAATGGAAATTCCATCTTAGCAAGTTGCTTGGGGTGAGGAAAAATGAGTTGGAACACCATGTATTTTGTCTTTTGTTGCGCTGATGCCTGCTTGTAGAGTTCATTAACTAAGGAAATATTGAGTCTGAATAACAAGCTATTGGCATATATATTCAATGATGAACACATAAACAAATAATCATAACTATATACCTATAACATGCATTATATGAATACTCAGAGTTAGTTATTTATACTAGAGTTATAACCATTAACAATTCCTACAAAATGATACAAGAATTCCATATCAACATTAGTTGGAAAATGAAAATAACTTGGAGATATTATGATTATACTACAATCAAGGGTTTCATTACAACATCATTTCAATTTATAAATAAATTGTGGGTGATTTTAGGCTATGTTACTGCTCTAGGTCTAGTACAATTATTCCCCAACATATATAAGATGAGAGTGATTTCAATATATGCTACAATTCTGGGTTGGTATGATACCATCGCCAATGTGTGTGTGTGTGTGTGTGTGTGGTTGGGAGTAATGATTTTTATCCTCCCCACCCAAGTTCAATTCCTTCAAGTGACATGTTGATCTCATAATGCGTATAGTGTTGTTCCTTGAATATTCTATGGTTTACCCTAGGTACCATACTCTAAATGAGGGAAACTACTCAATGGATTTCCCCAATCTTTGTAACCTGGACAAAAATTATCTATTGGGTTTAGTTTGGGTGTTTAAAAGGAATTATTTTTATCCTTCCAACCCAGGTTCAATTATTTCAAGTGACATGTTGAGATCATAACAATTATATTGTTGTAATGGCTTTGAGCCCTGTTATTGATCAGACTTGTGCCCTAAATATTCTAGGGTTTACCCTAGGTACCATCCTTGAATTGAGAGGAATTACTTGAGATTTTTCATCGGGGAGTGTAGCTTGGAAAACACACACACACACACGCACACATACTCTTATTTATAAATGAAATATAATTGAAATCTATAGAAATTAATGGAAAAATCAAACTCAAATTTTATATAAAAAATTGTTATGAACCAAACTCCAAAATATTCAATGAATAATGATTCACTTCGAGGGGAGAACCTCCTTTTAAAATATATCCAATGCACAAGACAATATTACTATACAAATGAATCTCCTTTATTATAAATAGGAGATAAAGTGATCACGATGTTACCTAACCTAATCCTACCTAACCATAACTAATAAACTAATAGTAAATGAGTGATAGGACCTTAACATAGGGCCTTAGGGGCCTTGACATATCCCCTCTCTTTTAAAAAATATTTTCCCTGAAAGCTTGTAATTGAGGATGTATTACTCTAAACGTTTGGCCCATAGTACTTTGTCATGTATTATTTCCAATGACATAGGTCTGACCAAAATTTGATGTGCTAAGTGAAAGTTTCATAACTTTCCCAAAACTTGCTAATTCTTATCCCTTTTTGGATAGAGAATGTTGAGGAAAATATATGAAATGATCTTAATAAATAATTTTCATATCTTTCTTGGCTAAAGAAAGATAGATGAGAATATCACCCTATGTTTATAGCCATCAAAATTTGTATCCTAATTCACATGTATGATTACAAGTGCTTAGGTGGATTTTTTTATAAATGAAAGCTTGCTGGAAAATTCATTATTTATGTAATTTTTTGAATATAACAGATGCTGAAATAAATATAGAGATATAACTAAAGACACCAAGTCAATAATTAAAATAGATGCGACATAAAGAAATCGTTTATTTCATTTCAATTTATCCATATAATCATTCTCTTTACAAAATTCCTTGAGGAAGTTTTGGACCAAAGTCAAACTTAGATGTCCCCGATGAAAACCATACAAAAGGACTTCTGATAGAAAGTAAAAACATAACTTTAAAATATGGATCATCTTGCCACAAATTGTTTCCCACTCGACTCTGCACAATAGCCTTTGTCAATCATGAAATTTAATTCACAAACAAGTCTACACACAATATTAAAGATAGATCAACACCTCTGAAAAACAAGTGTTGAATGATGTAATTCATCCCTGAATCTTGTTGTCTACAATAGTACCCTTCTATCATAAAAGAGAATTAGGTTTCCAATGAATTAAAGAATGAATGAAAACTGAATTATCTCAACAAAACTCAAAGAGAAGACCTTAGTATGCTTCTCCTTATATTCTGCTCTTGTTCCTCCTTTTCCATTTTCCTTTAAGCAATTAGAATTATTTGAAGTAGTTGAACTACTTATTTAGTTAAGTTAACTAAAACTCAACCAACATTTTAGTTAAGGGGGAAAAGTAATAAAATCATAATAAGGGTTTTTAATAAATAATAACTAGTAGGTGGGACCCCTTGTGACTCCCTTTAGTTCTTTAACAAACATAAACACAACTAGTTAATCAATCAAAACATCCCTCCTTGTGAATCCCATCATCACTCTCATATTTTGACAATTTATATCAATGATAATTGAAGTTTTTTCCAAAAATATATTACCCATATATCTAAAAAATAGTGTGTTGTCCACAATTTAAAGAGTCAACTGTTCTCAACAATCAATAAACAAAAATACTTAAAATTCATATTTTCCACTCTGGGAGGCAATAGTTCCCTTGTTTTTTCTATCACCCTTTGATCTCTCTGAATTTTCCTTAGGTTGTGTGGATCCTTTAGGCCTAATCTCATTGATCAGATGAGAGAAATCATCTCTCAAATGCATGCGGGAGGACACAGATCTGGTAGAGTCATTTGAGGGTGAGGAGGGGGCAACAATGACTTTTCCTTTGTCAGGGCCATGGTGGGACTCAATTTTTAAACTTTTTCTTGCATGGGAATACTATACTAGTGAGTGGATAGGGGCATCTTGGACAATTTGATTAACAGGTGGAGGAGCAGGTAGAAACAAATTAGGCCAACCACAATGTTGGGAGACTGTCGGGTGGACAATCTCTTTCCATTCGTCGTTTTGAGGGATTTCAGGTTGTAGTGAAACATGAGGGGGCACTGGGATACTAGGGACTTGTGGGGATTGGAAGGGAGGCCTTTCTGGCCTAGGTTGGACCACTCCTTTCCCAATCTAGTCAAAAAATCCAGCTTGAAATAGCTGGCCCAACTCTTGTGAATCTACATAAAAGTGTATAGATAAACTTGTCCTTCTAGGGCCCCTGCTCCATTTTCCTCTTCTTCTATTACCACAACCATGGCTACCTCTGCTGAAAAAGTTCATTCCTGTATGCATTATTGATTAGAAAATAGTTTCTTCAACAACCATACATGACAACACTTTTAAATATGAAACAAAGTTTGGCTCAGCAACATATTAGACTTATGCAATCCAATCCATACAAATCATTTAATACTTGTCAATGGGCAAGCGGCGAATAAGAGTTATGGGATATGTGAGGGATTGTATTGAGTGAAACGTGTTAAAATGAGGGGGAATAGATCATGATTACTACTCACAAAACATTAAAAAATCAACTGTATCATAAATCAAAAAAATATATCACTGTAATTCATCCATGTGCGATTCTTTAACTGTCATAATGCATAATTTATCTTAAATATAATTAAATTTTAGGAACAAGGAGTGGATAGTGAATATGGGAAGGTGAAGGGAGTTGTAATGTGCAAAAAGTGAAATAATGGTAGGGAAAATAATAGATATTGTTCGTAAAACTAATTAAGTAATCCATAAAAAAACAACTTTGTATTCAATACCAGGATACCAATACCAATTAACAATTCATGTGTGTCAAAAACTGTTCACTATACCACATTCAATTCTTCAAACTTTTTCAATTAATACAGTCTATAATCATAGTCAGAATCACTATGCCTTTCAACAGTCTTATTAAGAGAATACTTGTTTATTTTCATTTCATTTCTTTTCATTTAAACAAAATCAAAAGGAACACACAGTCACATTGCTTCATCTCTGTTCAACATATATTTCTATAGAATATCAACCACTTCCCATAATTCGTAATTTCCAAAATCAAACATAGACACAGGTCTTTCCCCAAGTTGAACAAACTTTTTAAAACTTGTCCGATTTCATTCTTTTGATAATATTAACCAATAAAACTTGAAATGAAACCATAATACAAAACCCGAGCTTCATTTTTTATGGTGTAATTAAATAAAACAATGCATGATGTTGTTAGGCAGAAATATTGTCATTTAATTCTGTTGTAGTACTTGCCCAACTATTTAATTTGTCAATCCGAGATTCGTAGGCTTACGAAGCACACACACTATATATGCAGGACTAAAGTATAACTAATCTAAGATAATTTGCTAAAATGAAATTAATCTAGGAAAGCATTGAAAGACTAACTATGAAAGAAGTAAATTAATCTAGGAAAGCAATACAACATGTGAAAAGTTGAATGGAAAAAGACATATGTAAGATCACACAATACATCAATCTCAAATTATATTACAAGATTCAAATGACAAAGCATGAAAGAATAACAAAGCTAAGAATCCCCTTCTCCTCATTACAAGACTAAATTATGAATTACATCATCTCTAACTCTCCAAGTTAATCTTCCCTATGAATAACATAATCCCCCTCATGAAGAGAGAACACTCTCTTATATACATGAGTCTTGAAGAGTGTCATAATTATAGATCCACTATTCTATCAACCATTCTCAACTACTTTCCTATTATTATAAGATATGATCCCTTCAAATCCTCCACACATCTCTCACATATCTTAAATAAGATATGCCATCTAAATCTTCCATGATCTTCTCCTTTGAATATGCTTGAAGATGAAATTCGAATTTGAAGCTAGGCGGTAATATTTGACTTTGTTAAAATCTTCACATATGCCTACACACATCATCAAACTCATCCAACCTTGATATATAATGAAAATATGTTATTTTTCTAATATTTAATCACAAATTCACTTATAATACTGAAATGAATACAATGGAAAATAATATGGAGAAACCCAAGTATTATTATGGAAATNGTATGATGGAAGGTTAATGGGACGATGAAATGTAAGGAATAGTGAAGGAAAAAGAGGATATAAATGTGACATTTTTGAGGCCCAACATGCCCCCCAACTCAACTTGTTGCATGTCCTCATGCAACCATGCATGGATCTTCTTAATAAATTTTGACATTTAAACTATGGCTTTGATTGATGATGTCATTTTAACAATGAATATTTCCAGGATTTGAAATACAAGAGTAGCAACATGTAAAATACAAGTGTAACAACATGTGAAATATGTGTAATAACATGTGAAATTTTCTTATGGTTGGTTCTTGTGTGACAACCATGAATACAAAAAATGTTGGTTCTTGTGTTAACAACATTCATTTCACTTATTTATTTTCTTGCTGCAATAATTTAGCCATATACTCACTGAAAATAATAAGCTATCAATGTGCATAAGAAAGCATCACTATGTATAAGAAAGTCTTTTCTTTATCTTTATGAATCATGCCGATATGTGTATCAATCGAAATGCAACAAAGTTTTCGTTGGAAAAGAAATGTTAGTGAATCATAAATAGAATGATGAGATGGTAAAATGGAATAATGGTAATGAATATGTGGTGAAAGAGTCCCCCCCTCCCCCCAAACTGAATCGGTTGCATGCCCGCATGCAACTTAGTGTAGTTCATGGAAGGAAAGAGAGCATGGGAAATTTTCAAAATATTCAAGTTGGTATATAAGGAATTGTGTGATTAAAACTTAGAAAAGAACATACCTCCACTTACCCAAAAGTAGATGTGGTTGTTGCGGCTGCATTTGGATTGGGAAATTGAAGGAATCTGAAATGCTACTGGTGAATCATGAGAAATATGGAAGGCAAAGAATATGGAACTCTCATAGATCTGAAATCAAAGTGGCGCAGCTGGCTTCGAAAGGTTCATGAAAGTGAATAGTCTTCACACTATAAAATCGATGGTTTGATTTTCCATCATGAATAGATAACAACCGATGTCAGACATGAAAGAGAAATTCATTGTATTACCGACCATTGATGAATGTGATTAACCAATGCGAGACAAACTCTAGTGATGACAATGAGTGTCAAAGTACCCGAGTACATCTTGGAGAGAATCTTGAATAGATGGGTTGATGTCGAGCCACTTGCAAGATATAATGATCAAGAGAACATTGATGTATTCCCACATGATTTGCTAGCGAGAGGAAAGCTTGCCATTAAGGCATACCGGCCTCTAGGTACTCAAGGAACTCTAGTCTATATCGAGGATAAGGTCTTGAAGATTGATGGGGCAAGGCTGACTGAAAAGGTAGACCTTAAGGAATCCCACAGTAGTCATCACGAGTTTGTAAAAAGATTAGTAGGACTATAGATGTAAAGATCTCAGTAGCAAGAGGGTTTATGGCAAGGAAATGTAATTGTGGAAAGGTTTTTATTTAGAAGGCTTGAAAGGAAAAGAGAAAAGATAAAGGAATGTATTACGCTTCGGAAAATGAGGTGTGTGAAGTCACACTTTGAAAGTTAAGGCAATGTAAAATGGCTTCAACACCATGATGATTAATCATCTTTGAAGGAGAAATGGGATAGTGCCACAACATGAAATTTGGCAAAATGCGGAGTAATAGTGTATCAATATAGTTTGTTTGTGTAACAACAAAATATTTGTGTAACAACAAGCCTATTTAAGTAGCCATGACTCCTTCAAAGTCTATCACATGTTGCCTTTGAAAAGAATTTTGTGTTTCCCGAAAATCCCTTTTGGCATGAATTATGAAGCCTTATTCCTATAATCAATGCAGATACTAATCCCTGCAATCAGAGAAACTTGTGAGAACAGCGTGAAGATGTGAAATGCAAGAGATTAAGTACAAATAGAACAAATTCAAAGTAGAAGAAAATAAAATGCAATTATACACGATTAAAAGCACTTGTTAGTTCAGGTCATTGTTTCCACCAATTGATTTAAAAAAACCAAAGCGTTAAATGTAAAACATTTATTTATTACTGTTTTCAAGAATATTTTAAAGTGCCCATTTGCAATTTTTTTTTTTTTAGTGTTTTTTCAATTTTTTAAATTTGTTTGGTTGTTTTAGTGCTTTTGTTTTATAACTAAAATGAAAACAATTATTATTTTCTTTTGTTTTTTATTGTTTTGTTTTATAATAAAACAGCAAAAACTATACATACATACATACATACATACATACATACATACATACATACATATATATATATATATATATATATATATATATATATATTAATGTTATTTATAAATAATAAGGCAATGGCATTGGAAGCTGCCACGATTTGGAGTTCAACTGAAGTTCTGAAAGATATTGAAAGATTGAATGATGATCAGTAAATCAAGTGGACTCTTAGATCATGTGCCATGTGTAGCATAGTTTGTTATTAACTTGAATTCTTCTCAGCAAGATTGTGGTAATTTCAAAACAAATCAATTTTTCCTCAGCGATGCATAGAAAACGAAGCTCGAAGAACCTGATTTTGTCCCAGATGGTTTGTGAAATCTACGAGAAATGGCTCAAAATTTACCTAATTGCATAATTACGATATGTTTTATTTTTTTCCTAATTCGCCTCGGTTTGCTCATAAAATGTGTTTTAAAATCATGTGTTTTAAGAGTTACGCATTTCTGGCAATTACGTTTTTTTGGCAATTACCTCTTAAGAAATTGAAAACTGGATGATGTTTGTTGTGGTAAAATTTCCATAGCTTGTCTTTCAAAGAGAAGTTCATATCGATGGTCATGAAGATTCACATTATTGTTGTGACTCAAGCCAAGGACTGAGGTAGAGATTGATAATAAGTAGTTGGATTGAAAACAAAGGGTTTGTTATTTCAATTAATCCTGGAGTTTAGTTGGGTTGATTTTTATTATTATTATTTCTGATGCTGTATTGTTTTGTTGTTTTATTGTTATATTGTTTTTTATTGTTTTCCAACGGATCTCGCTTGAAATTTATTCAAAACACTATTATGGCAAAAGCGTCTCAATACGGTAAGCATGGAAAGGCTGGATTGTATCATCATGTTGTAACAACGTGTAAAATTTCATTGTAACAGCATGTTGTAATAGCATGTAAAATTTTCACTGTTTCAGCATTTTGTAACATCATGTAAAAATTTCATTTTTTCAGCATGTTGTAACAACATGAATTTTTTTTGTTGTAACATCATGTAAAATTTGTGTTGTTTCAGCATAGAAAAATTGTGGTTTTGTTTTTATTCGTCTAATTTATTTTTTATTTTTGTTTATTTGTAGGTCAAGGATAGACTCAAAACATTCATTCACGAAATCAAAATCATTCTATTCCGATCCCTCACGATCACCACCAGTCGAAGGAGAATACTTATTCTAGGTAAAGAAAAACTAAAAAATAAAACCTACCTACTCTATACTAAATGGAATTAGAGAAATTAGTTACGTGTAGGCAAATTTCAAGTGGATCCATTCACGTAACAGTAACAATAATATGTTCAATGGTAATTTTTCAAATGAATAATGGAAATATTCAAGAGTGAATGAATCTAGTTGTTGTGACTACAAATTTCTAAATAAAAATAAAAAATGGAGCTAATCGAGTATTTACCTGGAACCATTGCTTGATATAACTTTCGTAGGCACAATTTACCTCAGTTAGATCATGTTGAAGCTCCTTATTTTCCTCCTCAAGTTCCTCAGATTTTTATTTCTCGTTTGTTTCTAGGGAGTATTTAAGCTCTCTAGGTTGTTATCCAAGATCTCCTCTTCTGAGAAGAAGAAATCCCAGATTTCACCAGGATCTGAGTGAGTTGTTCCAAGTTTAAAATCATTGTTAAACCATATGGAAAAGAGTTCTTCACGACACCCAAATCAAAAAAAAATTTTGAAAATCATACTTGCTGAAACACATGAAAACCTCTTCCCAGTTGCAAAAATCGAAACACACTGACATTGAAATTCACACTCTAGTTACGCTTGCGAGAAAATCAAACTAAACTTCAATCCGTCGTGCTTCCCAACAGCGGTGACAAAATGTTAGCCGGAAATATTGTCATTTAATTCAATTGTAGTACCCTTGCCAACTATTTAAGTTGTCAATCCAAGGTTCCTTAGGTTTGAAGCACACACACTATATATGCAGGAATGAGAGTAAGAATTAATCTAATCTAATTTGCTGAAATGAAGTGTCTAGGAAAGCATTGAAGACTAACTATGAAAGCAGTAAATTAATGTAGGAAAACAATGCAACATGTGAAGAGTTGAATGGAAAAAGACATGTGTGAGCTCACACAATACATGAAATCTCAAATTATGTTACAAGGAGTCAAATGACAAGCATGAAAGAATAACAAGCTAAGAACCCCCTTCTCCTCATTACAAGAGACTAATTATGAATTACATGATCTCTAACTCTCAAGCTAATCTCTCAATTATGAATAACATAAATCCCCCCTCATGAAGAGAACACTCTCTTATATGCATGAGTCTTTGAAAAGTGTCATAATTATGGATCCACTATTCTCTCAGCCATTCTCAACTACTTTCCTATTGTTAAGAGATATGATCCTTCAAATCCTCACACATCTCTCACATATCTTAAATAAGATATACCATCTAAATCTTCCATGATCTTCTCCCTTTCAAATCTTCAAGTTTGAAAGAGAGAAGATCATGGAAGATTTGAGGCTAGGTGGTAATATTTGACTTGTTGAAATCTTCATATGGCTACACACATCATCAAACTCATCCAACCTTGATATATAATGAAAATATGTTATTTTTCTAATATTTAATCACAAAATTCACTTATATCACGAATGAATACAATGGAAAATAATATGGAGAAACCCAAGAGGTATCATTATGGAAATGGTATGATGGAGGGTTAATGGGATGATGAAATGTAAAGAATAGTGAAGGAAAGAGGATATAAATGTGACATAGTGGTGCCCAATAGATATCCATATCTATACATGAGAAGTAAACAACGAAGTCACAATCATCATTTTCCCCCAACTTGCAATGATCCTGATTAGGAATAATCAAACACACAACACCCACGAACTACAATTTGACACCACACTATAGGAACACAACGACCAAAGCATAAGGAAAAAAAGACATCCTTTGAATGTACATTACCATTTATTCCCAATCAATTAATTTAATCAAAAGAACGATCTAGGTTATCGATGCAACTGTCACAACAGAAGGAGGCAACCCCTCGACTGTAAACCAATTATCATCCCCAATTACAACTTTCCAACAACCTAATCAAGCAGGAGACAAGAGACAATACTCAAATAAAATTGTCATAACCACTCAACTAACTTATGACAGTCAACAAGATACGCGACAAAAGTGTGACTAGTTAGGGTTATCAAAATCGGGCTGCATGACCATGAACATAAGAAATAATCAAGAGTTACTCTCGGGTTGTGTAATAGTGTGAGAGTTCAACACCAGGTAGGGTAGGCAATGATGTAGAGGAGCAATGATTTCTCATTGGACATTAACAAATACCAATAATGAACAAAGGCATCACCCTCACGCTTTTCTCAAGAGCTGAACCAATTTATAACAATGCCAATGGAAATGCAGACCCTAGGTATTACCAACAACCATAAAGAATACTTCTTTTAATGGTCACCCCATAACCAATTGTGTTGATGCAAATACCACAAAAATAATCCCACGACCAAGATGCAGGAAGATACACAGTGACAAAAAGGTAGTTCAAAACATACACATCAACCCCATAGAAACCGAATACAATTGGACATGGTTACCATAACTATGATGAGGCGGTGACCGGCTGAGCTAAGCAGTCAAAACCCTCAACAAAATACCCATAACTACTTAAAAAAATAGAGAGCCATCACAGTTTCCACCACACAGAAAATCCAATGAAATCACAACTTCAAGAAATCAATTTTTCCATTTGTAAAGTAATAACCACATAGTAATTCTGGTGAAAATACCCATGCGTTTACACATTTTCCAATCACAAGAAAACACAAACCAACACATTTTTGAGCCATCGTTCATTTCATACACAGAGAAAAAATTCATGGATGGGTGAAAAGACCATAGATTGTAACAATGGCTTTAAAAGGCGAGTTGGTGTGAGTTCCTTCAGGGCTTGAATCTAGGATCTTAACCCACAATAAATCAAATGAAAAAATAACCAAGCTAGGGATTACGACCAATGGGGAAGTATGGAGTGATGTGCATTTACACACAATGTAAACTGCATCTTCCTCCCCATTCAATTTCTTAGTACACGACAACCAACTAAAACCATACCATTAATTCCATGCATTGAAACTAGCGAGATATTGCTTTCCAATTGTGCCACCCAAAATACATATTAACCATTTCCAAAAACCATACCATACCATATATAAAATGCACCCAATATAACTTAAATAAAATTTTATAGCCACTAACCATTGCTATTGGGATTAATATTAACTTCTTTTCATTTCATTTTCACATAACCTCTTAACATAGCATAGTATAGTCCATTTTCTTGGATTTTTTCATAAGTCTCTTTTCCATTTCTTTTGTTTCATGTTGCTACTAACATCTATCTTGTGCAGGTGTAACCAAGTAATGAATCACGGTGAAAATATCAAATGTAACAACAGTAAATATATACCACTCATAACATAGATTTAGAGCTTAGAATAATAGAATCATCACATAAAATGCATCATCCATGCATACCATTATGTCACAAAAAAAATAAGGCGCATCATCAACCATATATAAACTTGTAAGCATAATCGAAACAACAGCATAAAATGCGTGAAATGGAACTATCTCCAGAGCCTCAATCTAGGGATCCCACCTACTAGTATTATATCTTATTATCACATTTTAAATAATAGGCTTTGGTATGCTGCGGGCAAAATATTTCGTTGCGATTTTCATCGTAAACAAACTAGCGACTCCACGAGGAAATATGTTTCCAACAAATTAAGAACTTCGGAGATATATGGTTTTGTACCAAAGAATAGTATACCAAAGAGACATAGCTTCGAATGATCATTGCTTGGTGGCCGGTTAATGGAAAAATGACCGGGGTAGAGATAACTCATGAAAATGTTAAGTATGAGGGAGTTTATCCACGTATGCATAATCATTCAACTAGGACGTTCTTGACTTCAAGGGAGAAAAAATTATGGACTTTCTCTTTTTAACTCTCAAATGGGTGAAGAAATGGGAAGCAGAAGCAGGAGGTAACCATTGCTAGTTAGGATTAATATTAACTTCTTTTCATTTCATTTTCACATAACCTCTTAACATAGCATAGTATAGTCCATTTTCTTGGATTTGTTTTCATAAGTCTCTTTCCATTACTATTGTTTCTTGTTGTTACTATCCTATCTTGTGCAGGTGTAACCAGGTATTGAATCATGGTGAAAATATCAAATGTAACAACAATAAATATATAGCCGCCAACGTGGAATTTAGAGCTTAGAATAATAGAATCATCACATAAAATGCATTATGTTCCATTATGTCTAAAAACCAAAATTTGCATCATCAACCATAGAAACTTACCTTAGCCGGAATCGAAACAACAACATAAAATGTGTTGATAAGACTATCTCAGAACCTCCAATCTACAAAGGGATCTACTACTATTATATCTTATTAGCATGGTTTAAATAATAGGATTTAGTAATACTTTCATGAGACAAAATATTTAGTTCTTGATTTTCTACGTGAAACAAACTAGCGACTCTATAGGGAAATATGTTTCCAACAGTTAAGAACTCATAATATATGGTTTCACAGACCAAGTAACATCATTTCAAGAAGATATAAATCAGAATTGTTATGAAACATGGGGAAGTGAGTTGTTTTAATGGAAAAATGACCGGTAATTTGGGAATAACTCATGAAAAATGTTAAGTATGAGTTTATCTAGCCTAATGCATATTAATCATTCAACTAGGATTTGTTCTTGACTTCAAGGAGGAGAAAAAATTATGGACTTTCTCTTTTAACTCTCAAATGGGTGAAGAAATGGGAAGCAGAAGAAGGAGGTAACCAATTTATTTATAAGCAACAGTGAAAGCAGATAACAAAATCAATTAGATTTAGAACATTATGGCTAACTATGTAAGCTTAATTTTTATTGACTAAGAATACCTTGCAAGAGTGTCACGCTATGGGGAGCAATCCAACATCTTATTCTTGACCAAATTAAACTAAAAGATGAAAAGAAAAAAATGGAGCTGCAAAATTTAAAACAACGGAAATAAAATGATAGAATTGCAAAAGCAGAAGGAAAGCTATTAAAAGGAAAGAATAATTTAAACTAACGTAAAAACAAATTGAAAAGGTGGTGAAAATGAAAGCTGAACTAGACTACTAATATACAAAATATCCAAACAACGTTAAAAATTTCAAGTTGGTTCCGTAGTGTTTTAAAGTGAGAACAGATTGGTGTTTGTAGGAAAACAATGGCTCATTAAGTAGTATTTTTAGAGATGAGTTTGTAGAGATTGAAGAGTGATCTGAAAGGGACCCGACCATAATTCTTGAGACTTCGAGACAATTGACAACCCCTTAATGTACACAATTATATCATCAAGATGGAGATATGAATAATAATGCTCAGTCAAATCGTCAAGTTACTACAAAGGTATTTTAAAGTGGAAATAAGTCGGTAGCCGAGGAAGGCATATGTTCATAAATAAAGGTGCCCCAATGAGTAATAAGGGTGAACTTGTATTTATCTTTCATTTTTAGCATGTTTGATTATGCTTGGAGGAAAAGCTGTCAAGTAGGGACATCATCACATTGGCCTACAACTTGTTGCAAAATCATTTCCATGTTAGGGAGGAGGAAAGTGATCTCTTATAATAGTCCAATTTAATGTGCGAAAATCAACACACAATATGATCTAACCAATTGTTTTTCGAACAAGAACCAAATTGGAAACCCATTAGAGATATTTGGCTAGGAAAGATGATTCCATCTTTCAAGGAGTTTTCCAACTCCTTTAGAATAGTTTCTTCGGTCACGGGGTTGATAGGTCTTTGTTTCTACCTAATTGGTTTTATACCTTCCTTGATGGGAATGGAATGTTGTATAAGAGAAGGATCAAAATCACGAAGATCCTCAGATTAGGAAAGAAAACTTCATTTTCTTTTCATCGGAACATTGGGCACCTATTTTAACATTCTTTGGGGAGCTGGGCATCCAATGTTCAAGGAATTGGTTTCACCCACTTTCCTTTTTTGAATCCTCTTATTTATGTTTCTCTTTATTCCCTACATCCCTTTCGATGAAAATGAACTCTCCTTAGAGTCAAAGCCCTTATGAATCTTGTTATCTTCTATGGCTATAATTTCCTTTGAGTTAGGGACTTCATTTTAATGAGAAAAGGACATATGCTCTAGGTAGTTTGGGAGGAAGATCACACTTGAGGATTCTATATTTATGAGATATATGTGGGTGATATAAGTTGAAAAGTACAATCAGTGCAGTAATGGCGAGAAGTTGTCCAGTGGAGAGACTAAAACAACTATTGATTAGCCATTGATTTCCAATTCCCTCTTAAGGTGATGTTGAAAGATATTAGGTTTGAGATAAGTGACCAAATATTTTGGGTGTAGTGTTTCATCAAGTTGTTGCTAGGGGAGTATATCTTATGGAAAAGGTTACAAGTTTAGAATCCCCAAAAAATGTAAGTTGACCACAACCTAGATTATAGAAGTTTTCAATGCATAATAATAAAGCTTAGAATTCAATGACATTATTTGTGCAAAGGAAAAATCCAACTTATAGGAAAAGTTATGAATTTTCCCTACAAGAGAGTACAAGATAATGCCAACTATGTTACCTTCACTAGAGCATATGAACCATCGAAGTGCATGTGCCAAATACCATCATCTAAATCAACTTGTTCCAAAGGAATATTATCCTCATCAGAAAATATGGAATACCTTCCTAGTTCTTCTTCGATATAGTTCACATTGGGTTGTGGGACACTCTCTATGTGAATTGAAATCCCTTCCCTCTCCTAGGGACATGATGTTTTACCATTAGAGAGCAGTTAAGTCAGTAATCTGTCAAGTGAGAGGTATCCACCATCAAAACTTGCCAATATCTTCCCTAATATGATTGAGTAATTTCTTAGTGGCATATCAATTACACGAATACTTAGGGTTTTCCTTATTTTAGGGTGTGTGCACAAAACTAAAGTCACATATTCGATTTCACCTATGGTTGATTGTTATGAACTATTATAAGAGATCATGCTTCTAGCTTTTTCATTTGTATAGGACAAGCCTAACTCTTCCATAATAACATTCAACATTATACTTGAATGACAGCCATCAATATGAGGCAACAATGGGTGATCTTATCCATAATGTTTACAAAAATAAAGGAGTTTTTATAGGGTATACAAAGTTATGTACACCTACTTTATTCTGAGAAGAATCCTCTTTGTTTACCTCTTGAGAGAGGTTGGCTACAAAGAATCTTTTCCTTCCATAGATTGTTTAGATTCCTGCATTTATTCGGGGGCGACAACTATGTCTAGAATGGTTTCATCTGCTTTGATGTTGGACAAGTGATTTAGAATATTGTATTTGGAAGAGGGGAGAGGTGAGGTAGTTCCTTGACTATCTGGAGCATTAGGAACATGAACAGTAGTAGCTGTTGAGGATGATCTTGGGCTAGAATAATTGTTGGGAGGATCATATTTTTCCTTTGGGGGCATAGGATTTCTTCCTAGTATTATTAGTCATGACATCTTTATCAAGAACCTTAAGAACCTGAACAATAGCAACTAGTGAGGATGATCTTGGGCTAGAATAATTGTTGGGAGGATCATATTTTCCTTTGGGAGCATAGGATTTGTTCCTAGTATTGATGATCATGACATCTTCTAAATCTGCAAAATCTAGGACAACGATGGTAGTTTCTGGTATTTTACCAAAGATCTTATCTCTGTCACTTTTCTTTACCGCACATGTGGTTTCCTTGTGATGTTCCTTGCAAAAGTTACACCAACTTCGAGGCATGATAGATTTAGGCTGAAAATTATTTTCAATGGGATTTCTAAAGGGAGGTGTAGAAGAGGATGAAGCTCCAGGGGTCAGAGAGGAGAGATTTCCCTTTTTCTCATACGCTATCATAATATTATTCATGTCTTATACTAGCTATAAGAGGACGGACATGTATGTCTATTTAACTGATTCTCCCTGAGGAAGACCTATTCTTTCGAGTTGTTCTTCATACTCCAAACACGTATGCAGAGCGGAACCGAGTTTATCAATGGATTTTTCCTTAAGCCTATGATGGTAGGGGGAAGGTAATGCATTATAATAATGCATGAAAGTGGCTTGGTTCTGAGGTCGAATGAGTTTAGGGATTTGATTGTATAAGTTAGTGAAACGCGAGTTGAAGGACTTGATGGTCTCACCATCCTTATAGGCAATGTTATTGTACTCCTGTAACTTCTTATATGGGCTCTTAGATTTCCCATAGGTGGATTTGAACCAATAGTCTAACTCCTCCTAAGTAGACAGAATATTAGGAGGAAGTTCAAAGAAATCATCCACAGCCTTTCCTTCCAAGGAATTGACAAATAAGCACATGCAAGTATCATTGTCATTGTCTCCTATGTTGTGACAGACATTTGAAAATGCCACCATGTGTTCATTTGTAGTGACAATGTTATTCCTCAAAAAATTAGGAAGATTCTATCTGAATTTAGGAAGTGGATGAGTAGCTAGTGCTAGATTAAGAGGAGAGGAAACATGCCATGGTTTGGTTGTAGCGTCTTCTTCAAATTGAAAAATCCCAAAATTTTTAAGGACTTTGGTGGGTTTTGTGGTAGATTGGACAGGGACATGGTGGCTATATAATTTACCAATCACTGATGAAGATGAATACTAAGTGGAGGAAGCACTTCCGGTGCCACTAGATCCAACACTAGATGCCATATTGTGTATGATAGGTAAGGGAGAGAAAGACGAACTGGATGAATCAAACAAGGTTCTCCTTAGAGAACTTTGTTGGGCAGATAACACAATGTTCCTTCTTCCTATTTTAGCAACAGGATTAATTTCAAGTGATAAGCCTCTTCTCATCATAGAAACACGAGGGTCTAAGGACATGTAAATAAGGTCTACATCTATCTTCCCAATGTTCTTGGTAACTAATGTCTCATTCAATTGCTTCCCATGAATGATTAAGATCAGCCCGAGTATTAGCAGTGTCTAAAATGGTGTTAAAAAAATTCAAAGAAATGCTGGTCTGATTTTGAAGATCGGGCTCAATATTGGGATGCCTTGCAACATGTACAATCATTAAGAAATAAAATATTCAGAGAATCAATATAAGGAAAATAGATGTATTCGATGATAATCAAGAATAAAAATCAACCAGAGAGATATTGAAGATCTCCCCGGTATGGTGGCCAAAATAAATGTTGAGGAAAAGATATGAAATGATCTTACTCAAGCATTTTCAGATCTTTCTTGGCTAAAGAAAGATAGAAGGGAATATCACCCTATGTTTATAGCCATCAAAATTTGTATCCTAATTCACAAGTATTGATTACAAGTGCTTAGGATGATTTTTTTATAAATGAAAGCTTGCTAGAAAATTCATTATTTATATAAGTTTATGATTATAACAGATGTTGAAATAAATATAGGGACAGAAGTAAAGACACCAAGTCAATAATCAAAACAGATGAGACATAAAGAAATCATTTATTTCATTCCAAATTATCCAAAGAATCATTCTCTTTACAAAATTCCTTGAGGAAGTTTTGGACCAAAGTCAATCTTATATGTCCCTGATGAAACCCATACAAAAGGACTACTGACATAAAGTAAAAACTAAACTTTAAAAGCTAGATTGGATTGCCATATATTGCTTCCCACTCGACTCTACACAATAGCCTTTGTCAATCATGAAATTTAATTCACAAATAGACAAGTCTACACAAGCTATCAAAGATAGATCAACACCTCTGAAAAACAAGTGTTTGAATGATGTAATTTATCCCCAAATCTTGTTGTCTACAATAGGACACTGCTATCTTAAAAGAGAATTAGCCTTCAAATAAATTAAAGAATGAATGAAAATTGAATTATCTCAACAAAACTCAAAGAGCATACCTTAGTATGTTTCTCCTTCTATTCTCCTCTTGTTCCTACTTTTCCTTTTTCCTTTAAGCAATTAGAATTAGTTGAAGTAGTTGAACTACTTCTTTAGTTAAGTTAACTAAAACTCAACCAACTTTTTAGTTAAGGGGGAAAAGTAATAAAATCATAATAAGGGTTTTTAATAAATAATAACTAGTAGGTGGGACCCCTTCTGACTCCCTTTAGTTCTTTAACAAACATAACACAACTAGTTAATCAATAAAAACATCCCTCCTTGTGACTCCAGTCTCCCATCATCACTCTCATATTTTGACAATTTATATCAATGATAATTGAAATGATTTCCAAAAATATATTACCCATATATCCAAAAAATAGTGTGTTGTCCAAAATTTCAGAAGTCAGCTGTTCTCAACAATCAATAAATAAAAATACTTAAAATCCATATCTGTCACTCTAGGAGGAAATCTTTCCCTTGTTGTTATTTTCACCCTTTGATCTCTCTGAATTTGCCTTAGGCTCTGTGGATCCTTTAGGCCTAATCTCATTGATCACATGAGAGAAATCATCTTTCAAAGGCATGTGGGAGGACACAGATTTGGCAGAGTCATTTGAGGGTGAGGAGGGGGCAGCAACAGATTTTTCTTTGTTAGGACATGGTGGGACTCGGTTTTTAACCATTTTCTTGCATGGGAAGAGTGTATTGGTGAGTGGATAGGGGCAACTTGGACAATTTGATTAATAGGTGGAGGAGTAGGTAGAGACAAGTTAGGGCAACCACAATGTTGGGAGACTCTCAGGTGGACAATCTCTTTCCATCTGTCGTTTTTAGGGATTTCAGGTTTTAGTGAAACATGAGGGGGCACCGGCATACCAGAGACCCGTGGGGCTTGGAAGGGAGGCTTTTCTGACCTAGGTTGGCCCACTCCGTGCCCAATCTAGTTAAAAAATCTAGCTCGAAATATTTTGCCCAACTCTTGTGAGTCTGCATCAAAGTGTATAGAGAACCTTGGCCTTCTAGGGCCCCTATTCCAATTTCCTCTTCCTCTGTTACCCCGACCATGGCTACCTCTGCTTAAAAATCTCATTCTTGTATGAATTATTGATTAGAAAATAGTTTCTTCAACAAGCATACATTATAACTCTTTTAAATATGAAACAAAGTTTGGCTCAACAACATATCAGACTCATGAAATCCAATCCATACAAATCGTTTAATACTTGTCAATGAGTAGGGGGTGAATAAGGGTTCTAGGATATGTGAGGGATTGTATTGAGCGAAAAGTGTTAAAATGAGGGCAAATAGATCATGATTACTGCTCACAAAACATCAAACAATCAACTATATCGTAAATCAAAAGAATATATCATTGTAATTCATCAATGTGTGATCCTTTAATTGTCATAATACATAATTTATCTTAACTATAATTAAATTTTAGGAAAACAAGGAGTGGATAGTGAATATGGGAAGGCGAGGGGAGTTTTAATGTGTGAAAAGTGAAAGAATGGTAGGGAAAAGAACATATATTGTTCGTAAAACTAATTAAGTAATCCATAAAAAACAACTCTGTATTCAATACCAAGATACCAATACCAATTAACAATTCTTGTGTGTCAAAAATTGTTCACTGTCCCACATTCAATTCTTCAAAAAAATTCAATCAACATAGTCTATAATCATACTCAGAATCACTATGCCTTTCAACAGTCTTGTTAAGAGAATACTTGTTTCTTTTCATTTAAAAAAAATCAAAACGAACACACAATCAGGTTGCTTCATCTCTGTTTAGCATATATTTCTATAGAATATCAACAACTGCCCATATTTTTTAATTTCCAAAATCAAACATAGACATAGGTCTTTCCCCAAGTTGAACAGAGTTTTTAAAACTTGNAAAACGAACACACAATCAGGTTGCTTCATCTCTGTTTAGCATATATTTCTATAGAATATCAACAACTGCCCATATTTTTTAATTTCCAAAATCAAACATAGACATAGGTCTTTCCCCAAGTTGAACAGAGTTTTTAAAACTTGCCTGATTTCATTCTTTTGATAATATTAACCAATAAAACTTGCAATGAAACCATAATACAAAACCCGAGCTTCATTTATGATGGTGTAATTAAATAAAACAATGCACGATGTCTCCATAATATATAAACAGTAAACAACAAAGTCATAGTCATCATCTTCCCCCATCTTGCAATGATCTCAATCGAGACTAATCAAACACACAACAACCACCAACTACAATTTGACACCATGTTGTAGGAACACAACGACCAACGCATAATGAAAAAAAAAGGCAACCCTCTGACTATAAATTACCATTTACTCCCAATCAACCAATTTAATCAAAGAACGAGATAGGTTATCGATACAACTGTCACAACAAAAGGAGGTAGCCCCTCGACTGTAAACCAATTCTCATCCCCAATTACAACTTTCCAACAACCTGATCAAATAGAGATGAGACAATACTCAAAGCAATTGTCATAACCACTCAACCAACTTATGACAGTCAACAAGATACCCAACAATAGTACGATTGGTTGGGGTTATCAAAATCAGGCTCTGTAACCATGAACACAAGAAATAATCAAAAGTTTCCTCAGTCACCAAAACACAGAGAGACTGGAGGTCAAACATATCAACAATAAGTAGAAAACCTTCAAAACAAGCATGGTGGAACCACATGCTTTTATAACTCTCAGCTTGTGTAATAGTGTGACAATTCAACACTGAGTAGGGTAGGCAACGATGCAGAGGAGCAATGATTTCTCATTGGACAGTAACAAATATCAAGAATGAACAGAGGCATCACCCTCGAACTTTTCTCAAGAGATGAACCAATTTATAACAATTCCAATGGAAATGCAGACCCCGAGTATTACCAACAACCATAAAGCATACTTCTTGGCATAATGGCCACCCCATAACCAATTGTGTTGATGCCAATA
The DNA here is from genome assembly GCA_010110895.2 of Picea sitchensis. Classification (NCBI taxonomy): domain Eukaryota; kingdom Viridiplantae; phylum Streptophyta; class Pinopsida; order Pinales; family Pinaceae; genus Picea; species Picea sitchensis. The sequence goes on along the minus strand of SNQJ01S0045175.1, from coordinate 55,134 downwards.
CCACAAAATTAATCCCATGACTAGACTTTGGGAGATACACAGTGACCAAAAAGGTAGTTCGAAAACATACACAACAACCCCATAGAAAATGAATACAACCGAACATGGTTACCATAACGATGAGGAGGCGACCAACAATGCTAAACAGATTGACACTCTCCAACAAAATACCCATAACTAATTAAAACAACAGAGAGCCATCACAATTTTCACAACACAGAACAACCAACGAAATCATAACTTCAACAACCAATTTGTTCATTTGCAAACAAATAACACACAATTGTTCCAGAGAAAATACCCACTCGTTTACACAGTTGCCAATCTCAGGAAAACACAAACCAACAGATTACCGAGCCATCTTTCGTTTCATACACAAAGTGAAATTCATGGATGGGCGAAAAGGACCATACCTATAACCAGTTGCTTTAAAAAGGGCGAGTTGGTCGAGCAGTTCCTTCCAGGCTTGAATATCGGAGCTTAACCACAACAAACCAAATGAAACAATAACCATGCTAGGGTGACAACTCGATGGGAGAAGTATGGAGTGACGTTCATTTACTGCATGTCGCTTCCATCTTCCACCCCATTCAATTTTGTATTACACGACAACCAGCCAAAACCCATACCATTAATCATGCCATTAATTCCATGCATTGAAACTTGTGACATATTGCTTGCTAATTGTGCCACCCCAATCCATATTAACCATTTCCAAAAACCATACCATACCATATATCAAAATGCGCCCAATATAACTCAAATAAAATTCGCATAGCCACTAACCATTGCTAGTTAGGATTAATACTAACTTATTTTCATTTTATTTGCACATAACTTCTTAACATAGCATAGTATAGTCCATTTTCTTGGATTTTTTTTCATAAATCTCTTTCCATTGCTTTTGTTTCATTTTATTACTAACATGTGTCTTGTGCAGGTGTAACCAAGTAATGAATCATGGTGAAAATATCAAATGTAACAATAATAAATATATGTAACTCATAACATGGAATTTAGAGCTTAGAATAACTGAAGCATCACATAAAATGCATTATCGATCTGCCATTATTTCGAAAACAAAACCAAGACTGCATCATCAACCATATAGAACCATGTAAGCAACATCGAAACAACAACATAAAATGTGTGATAAGACTATATCTGAGCCCCCAGTCTACCAGGGATCCCACCTACTAGTACTATATATTATTAGCATAGTTTAAATAATAAGCTTTAGAAATACTTTGCGGGAAAAAAATTTCGTTGTGATTTTCATCGTCAACAAAGAACTTTTATGGTATGAAAAGTGTCCAATATTTCATATCTGATTTTGAAATTTTTACTTGAAATAACATTGTTTGCATTGTTCCAAAGAAACTAGTGGCACTCACTTTGGACTTTCCAAGCTTCATATATGTCACTTCTACCAATTAAACCTATTTGAGACTAGTTTGAGGACTAGTCAAATAACCCTACTTTCCACAACCTATATCTCAAAAATTAAAAAGAAACAAAACCTGAATTTTTTATAACAATTACTTCTCTATGTCATCTAAAGAGCTTGAAAATTTCATTCTCTAAAACTATTCTGAAAAAAGGTTATATAAACAATTCAAAGATGACTCGTTTGAAACTAATTTCAAGAATAGTCACAAACCCTAACTTCCATAGGATATATTTCATAACTCATAATGAATCGATGCCTAAATGTTTTACCACATGTACCTCAATATGTATCCTCAGTATCCTCAAACATTTTTAGTCTGAAACATTCCAGAAAAACGTTGTATCAAAAATTCCAATATGTCTTGACTAAAGGGGCGAAACCCTCAGATCATTTTCTTTGATACCAAATTTTATGAACCAAAATTCAAAGTAATCAATGAATAATGATCCACTTCGAGGGAGAAAACTCCTTTTACAATATATCCAATGCACAAGACAATATACCTCTACAAATGAATCTCCTTTATTATAAATAGGAGATAAAGAGAGAATGATGTAACTTACCCTAAGATGATCTAACCATAACTAAAAAAATAATAGTAAATGAGTGTTAGGGCCTTAACATACAGCCTTATGGGCCTTAAAAATAATATTCAAATACCAAGCATATTTTGTACAATATTTTTCATTGGAAATAGATGTAATTTCAAGATTTTTAAATGAAACTAAATGGAACGATTTTAAAAAATATGCATACATCCTTGTTGATGATTTTACAAAGATAATATTTAACTTGTATATTGTACTCCTCCTTACACAAACCTTCCAATCCTTTAGTATTCCACCAGTTGACCACCCTCCCAACTCCAATGGGTAGTCTTCTTTCCCAAGGACCATTTAGCTACAATGGGGCTCTATAGAAGGTATCAATCTATTAATAAGAGAAGAGTGAAGTCGCTAATATTAGAATAAAATCCCTACTTCACAACACTCTTAGATAAACCAAAATCTCAACAATCACCAATAGAAATTTCTCAAGCATTACAACAACCATCCAACACTAGGGTGCAAAAAGTATCCTCCTCTTAGCTCAAGCTTTCCTTTTATAGGTTCTATGGCTCAAACAACTTGTCTAATTCACACAAAATTATAATTTACTAAATTACTAATTATGTATTATTCAACACCCATGTGTCACTCATATGCACAAGTGTACAAGTAATTACTTATTTAAAAATATAAAATAATGAACTATCCTCACCCACTCCCACATTTAGTATTTTCACTCTTAGGTGTTCCCTATTAGAGTGGATGCACATGGAGTTACTAATTTCTTTTTTTATTAACTTTATTTAATTATTCTCAACACACTTTTATTTTCCTCTTTCTTCTCCTTGATTTGTGGGTGCACTGGTAATTAGTTTTAGTTAATTAAAAGTTACTTTATTTTCATTTCATGTACATTTATAGAATGTATTTATTTATTTTTCTCAATAAATTATAATTAACTATATCATTTCTCTTGTTATAATATACTAATTAATCTATATTCTCATTCATACTACTATCCATTTAATTAACATTTCCCTTTATGTAAAAATGCATAAACTATATCATCATTTTTTTCACTTAAATAAAATATGCACACTAAGGAAATCCTATTTTATATTCTTCAATTACTCTTATTTCAGTATATAATTTATAAGTTATAACCAAAACCAAGGGTTCCATGATTATTAATACCCTTCAAGAGTTTCCTTTTAGTAAGTACCAATGGTTCCATGTTTTTTCATGCCCTTCAAGCATCCAACTTTCTAGGTGGGGGAAATGGCACAACTATTAAGACATTATTAACTAACCTTCATTGACCTTATTGAGAGACTAATTGTAACTAAGGAATAATTTAAATAAATCATTTTCCCCCCTCATCTATACCTCATGCGGTACCAAATTCCTATCCTACCCTCACGACAATGTGCAAAATCTAAGTAAAATCGTCACTCGATTTTCAACCCAAGGCATAGAAAAGGAGTGATAGTAGGTAGAAACAAGAATGTTTTTCCTCCTCTTCTGATGGTACCCGATACACTTCTAACTAAACCATTATCCATATGTGGATATATCAGCAAGCATGTTCCATATACCTGCATGCACTACAATCAATGCATCAAACAGTTCCATAATGAAAAATCAAAGAATAACATTAATCATATAACATTGTATGGTAACTTGACTCAATCTAGAGTCCAATATCATGTCAACGCAATACCATGTGTAGTTCCTACATGTATTCTTCCTCAACCACAATTTTACCCACTTAATGATAGATCATTGTGGTTCTTTATAGACGTCAAAACATATCTCTAGCTTGAAAAATGAATTTCTAAAAAATTGCCAAGAAAAGTGCTCCAATAGCACTTTTAATGTACCAAATAGAAATAATCAGAGAAAGAGCACAATTATTATCAAAATATTTAGCAAAAAAAACTAGAACAATGAGCACAATAATAATATGAGCCAAAATATGATACATTTATTATTCGGAAGCATTGTTCACTTTCCTCTTCAAGGGGGAAACCTCTGATAGAGCATAAATCATATTAAAAATGATTTCATAAGACATATTTTACAATTCTTTGTACCTCTATCTATACTACTTCTATCTTCTTAAGAACATTCTAGACAAATAATTTTCTAATAGGCGGAACCTTCTAGTAAACCTTCCTACAATAGTTTCATTCACACTATTATATAGGCCTTATTTACTAATGTTGGTATTTATTAAATAGAAATACATAGTGTTTTATCTTCTTTAGGGGTTAGAGAGGTTAGGACTTGTTATCACACAAAATGTAGTTTGGGAAAATCCCAACCCAAACCACAAGGGTGTGACAACTACGGGAGTATTTACGCATTGTCAGCTCAGAGAAACACTCCTCTATCTTTAGTGATGATAGAATCACCATAAGGGGGGAATCCCGAGTGATCCTAGGTGGATTGCGATGGAAATTGAAAAGAGATGAAGGATTCCGATATAGGTCAAGGTCAAGAGAGGAAATAGGCTTAAGAATGAGTCTTGTGAGAAGGTAATTGGTCACCAAGGTAGTGTACCTACAAAACAACATTAGCCCTACCCAGAACAAGACAATATATAGTAAATTAAGCCTCACAACCAAAGGGGATTCAACAAGAAATATCGTTGTCCCAAATTGAAGTAGTATGGAAATATATATATCATCAATAAATGAGTATAGGATCTACAAAATATACCATCAAAATCAAGTGCAAGTTATTGGAAACAAAGCTAGAAATAAGTAGATGAATTTCCAATGGTTAAAGCAGGACTTTGATAGTGATTAGAGGGTTTTTAGTTAGTGTTATCAACAAGATTTGTAACATCCTTATAGTTTTAGAAATCTGTTTCTACAACAACATATTCTAGCCACTAAAATTAGCAAGTAAACCACTCAAAATATAGTTATAATCAGTACAACAATTATCAAAGATTACAAGTGCAATTTAGTGGTAGAATAGTGAGTAAAGAATGAAAAGAGGATGCGTATGTTGCATCCATATTGGTTGTAGCATAAATTTTATTAAAAAAATGAGATTACTTGGCTAATCAAGACGCCTTTAGAGAACAATGTAGCTTAAAGCACGTAAATTCAATTTCCAAACTTAAACAATTCAAACTCCTTGATATCACATTTACCAATGAACAATATTAAATCTCCAATGAAAGTATATTAGTGACTTATATATTGGGTTATCGAGTCTCTTGTTTATGAGATATGGTTTATTACTTATCTATGGGTGTAATCCCTTTTACTCCCTAGAGCAAATAAACCTTAGCAAGGTAAATATACAATGGTGTAATCCATTTTACTCCTTGTAGCAACCTTTGCAAAGTAGATTTTTTCAATGAAAAAAACAATATATCTTGATGGAAGGTGTATTCCATTATACTACTCCAAGGGTTTAAAAAAATTGACCTTAAAACCAAGAAGAAACAACACAATTCCAGAAATTCCTTACCTAGTTCAAGAGATAGCATTTAAAACCCTTACTTATCAAGAATATTCCACCAGAATTTCCAAGAAACAAGCATCAAGAGGTAGCGCTAGAATTCCTTCCAATAGACAAGTAAAAGCATCCACAAGAATCAAGAGAGAGATAAAGCGTATTTCCCAAGTAGGGAAAAATTTGAGGCCAAGAGAGTATGTAACTCTCAAAGTTATGGTGTAAAATGAAAGTGAGGTGACCTTTATTTATATGAGGTCACCTAAAACCCATTTTTCCACTTTTAAAAAGTCAACAACAAATTAGAAGAGGTATACCTCCTCTATTTTCCTTTTACAACTTAAAAAAAATAAAATTACATAAATTAATTCCTTAGAAGGGTGACATCATGCCCTAAATGGTGACACTAGGCTTCAAACATGAGACATTGAGCCTTTAGATACAAGTTCTTGGGCCTCCAAAGGTTATGTTTCCATCTCTCAGGCTCTAGAGTGTCATTTTGTGCATATTTGTTCTTTAAACCACATCATCTCTTATGGAACCATCAATCCCATCAAACCCTAGCCTCTCTCTTGAAGTCAAGGCTTGTGTTCATGGGCCTTAAATCCCTTGACTCAACAATAGTAACAAAACCCATCATCGAGGCCTAATTATACTCTGCAGTGTTTAATAGTGGAATAGTTCTCCAGATCTTGCGATCCGGCCAAATTATCGATGGGATTTACATTTTCTTGTGAAGGATCTTCCTTCAGTTTGGAATATTCTCTTTTGTATATTTTCTCTTGGGTGGGACCAATATGAGATGTAAGTCGATATAAACCAACTTGGCAATAAAAAGGGAATTAAGATTAACTAAGGGAAAGAGGTTGAACTTGGGATAACCCGTTGCTCAAGCATGTAGACGACAATTTTATACCACAGGCCTAGTACTAATACATTAACCATGTGAGCATACAATTACTATCTGAGATACTAACTACCGGAAAGAAAACACATATGCATTAATACAATGGTAAGAAAAATAATTCATCTACCATAATAATTCATCACATAATAACACAATGATTCATCTTCATCATTAAAGCAAAGAACAACGAAACATTGCACCAGATAACTTGACAACAAAATTAATTGATCTTACTCATTACATCATCATTCATGAAACATGATAGGAAATAGTTCTTCTCCACATCCAATCACACATGAAGTTGATGAAAATAACTTGTCTTTGGTCTAGAAGGACTTCTCAATTCAAAGAATCTCCAAAATAATTATTAACAACCAGAAAGAAAGAGTTATTGACACAACCATCGACCTTTAATTAATTGGTCAATGTCTTTATTTATAATCTAAACTTCAACTGAAAACAACATCTAAGTGCAGTTTAAGAAAAGAAAAATATGCCACGTGGCGTCGTCTTCTAACAATTTCTTTAACGGTCAACTCAATATAGTTCTTTGAAAGGATGAATTTTCTCGTACTCAGAACAACTGATAAACAACTCTTCACAAGTTTGGGCCCATGGGAACCTATGCTTCTCCATCAAAGCCATGTAGAATCCTCTAATTTCCACTGCATGCGCTCGATACTACACTATACTGGTGTTTAACTACTATAGCACACTTTGATCCTTCATCAGATGTTCCATAAATATTTTCACTTGTCCTGGCGATGTATCGGTCACCTTGGCTAGATCTTCGGCCCATAGTGAATCCTTCTTTACATGTGATCCGACTATGTCACATAAATCTATGAAGTTGTCAGGGTCGTTGAATTCGGGGAGTCCTATATCCTTCATTGCTTTGTTGATTTTACCCCAATGTTTCCTCCAGGTTCCCCAGTGAGGTTACGGAGCGAAATTTGTTCGGTAGTTAGAGGGATCTTTCCTGCAATCGTGATTGAAATCGTTTAGAAATTACATATTAGGCAAAACATAGGAAGATGAAAGCGGAAAAAACAAACCGATGGGTTCCTGTAGAGCTCTCTAGTCCTGATTGTGAAATACTTGTGTGATCCCAGTAACCTTTTTAATGACCTATAGTGTCTCTGTCTATGCCACCTCTCCTCTTCAGTTTGGATGAGTTACATCCATGTGCCATATCATGGTAGATCAGGTACAACAAATACGAGCGTTGAAGCCATTCCATAGGTTGATTTCCCCTTGGGGTCGAGAAAGGATGCCAGAGTTGAGCGTGTGCCGAAAGTGTACGTCAGCTCCCAAAAGGTTGGATATTGTAATAAAGGAATTCATTAAAATCCTCAGATCGAGGCAAGTTGTTACCCCAGAAGTTGTATCACCAAGTGTGTCAACCATCATTCGCTAATAATGGAGGTTGGGAATATTAAAGATATTGGAATGATTGTACCATATATTCTCTACGACTCCTACCGACTATGTTTCATACGTCTTGGACCATATCCATCATGCAGATATGACACATTAATTATTCTAAACATCCCATCACAATGTATGAGTATTCCTTGGCATGTTATGTCTCGCTTCCCCGCTCTTCTATAAATCCTAGATGTTATGTCTGGGTTCTATGCATCAGTCGATTTTGTATACAAGTAGGGATTAGTATTGCGAGTCCAATTCTATCAAAATCTGTGTCGTGGCCCTTCATCCAGTCATGGATGTCTAAGCACACACGTTTTCTCACCATGGGATCCTCTCAAAACATGAGACGGGGTTTGCGAGGCAGCCAGAGGGCAAGGTATGAACCCTAACATGCCTGGGACTCTTTCTTATTAGCATCGAGCATCTTTGAGGTTTCAAAAGGAGGTCCCTACCTTCACTTGGAAATGATGTCAGCACCTCAAGTGGAGGTTGAAGTGCACAAAATTACATCTGAAGGACACATGTTGTAGGCCATGCCCTCTCAAAAGCAGACACTGCAGAGGAGGGGGAGGCCCAGAAAAAATAAGAAAGTAAGAGGAATCCATATCTTGACTGAGCTGAGTGCACACCTGGCCATTGAGGAGTTCATAATGCCTTATACCCGGCTAGAGCTTGTTGGGACTACTAGTCGAGGAATCGGGAGACAAATGTGAAAGACAGGGGCATCAGGTTCTAACATTGAAATCCCCAATCAGCAGCTGGAGCAGGCACAACTTGCCATAGACTAACTTTATCAAGAAAATAGATAATTGCGGAGACAATTAACGGCACAGAACCCGGAGGTATCAACATCGCAAGGTCATGAAGGAAGAACAAATTGGCTCAAAAGACATCTTCAGGAAGTACAAGATACGATTGTGCAGTTGCACGAAGCATAGAGGATGATGGAGGAGGATAACATAAGAACATTACAAGGTACACAGAGGAATCGGGGAGAAGGTCTGTGTGCAGGAGATACATGATGGGAGGACCCTTGTTTTGTATTCTCAGGAGTGACATATGTTTTGATAGTTTTCCCTGTTTGTTGTGAGAATTTTCACGTTCTCGATGTAACCAAGTCGGTAGGCCAAGGTGTTGGTAGTGTTTATTGTATGTAACCTAAGCCTGACAAGAGCCTTAATATATGATTTTTCGAAAATGCTTTTCCTGAGCAGATTCTAGTCATAGTAGTTGAATGTATCGTGTTTCCTCTTTGCGCATAAATCTACAGTGTTCTTATCCAAGATTCTCGTAAATTATGTGATTTTGTAACTACCATTGTTCTGAGTTATTTTGTAAGTTCGTTGATATTTTTCTTTATAAACTTTCGATGCCAAATGATTCCGACATGGCGTTACTAACTCAAATCTTATTAAATAAAACCTAGAACTCAGCTCGTGGGTAAGGGTTGCACTTGGGACTTCGTTTACTTCGATTGCGCTAAATTGAGCTAGATATTGCGACTGCCAATGCCGAGTGAGTATCGGGGATCGACGTTCAAAAAATCAACACATAGTTTCTTCATGGGTTATCATCCTTTGAAACTCCTGATGCCAAAAATGTCTCGGAGGTCAGCGATTATTATTTCAATCTTCATTCAATGATTATTCTTTTAATCTTTCGTCGATGGCAAATTGATCGGTCATCGATGATATTCTTGGTGGTGCTTGTCGAAAAATAAATTTTGCATTTGCTGACGCTGATGAAGATCAGGGCTTGGAAACTTTGGTTCTCTCTAGTGTTCTTTTTCACACTTAATCCTTCCCGATGCCGAAATCCTTAGGCACGTCTAGGAAAACTTTGATTGTCATTTCTCTAATTTAGATATTCGTCTTTTAAGTTAATGATTTTCACATGTCCAAGAAATATTTTAAAGACTTAATGAGAAACAAAAGAGATAAGAAAAGGACACATTTTTCATATCAGACAATGCCAAAAGATCAAGTGGTACCCAAAAAGTGATATTTTACATAGAATGTTTAGGGTGTGTTGAGTGCTCAACAAATGACGATTCACTGGATGAATGCAAAATATCTGTTCTTCCTTCATGCTCGACTGGTACGAAAGATGGTGGAGAAACTTTCCTGGTTTTAAATCAGAGCCTCATTTACCTGTGGAAATTTCAAATCCTTCGGTTGATGCTTCCAGGTCTACCCGTGGGGTTTCAACCTTTATTCCTCCTTCGTTTCCTGTAACCCTGACTTACGTCCCCTTTTTACAAAAGTCTAGCAAAGCATTCACTAGCATGAATCCCTTAGTTACCTTTACTCATTTGCTTTGGTGTTGCTCTGTTGCCAACGAGCGTCCATAGCCCCAGTGGAGTCACCCTGACATCATAGACCTTGCTCTTCTGCCAGCGAGCATCTATAGACCCGATGAAGATATCTGCATAGCCTCCCCTGCTGATCACTCTTTTGATAATGTCCATTTTGTTTCGGCATGATACCCTGAGCAAGTGAGAGAGGATGACATCTATTTATTTCACAAAGTGAGATGGTTAGGTGGACCCTTTGCTAGCTTTGTGTTCAAGTTCATGTAGTCTTTTTTGGCTTTCCTTCTTACCCTTAATCTCTTACCAAACCACTAGGAAAACACTTCTAGCATTTCTTTGAAGTTGTTCATTTGCATGGGTTCGATGGAGGGCTCCTCAAAGGAACCGCAAGTTCCTTGATGCCTCTTGTGTTGTATGTGAGCGATGAGTCGGAACAGAGTTTGCTATGTCACATGAATTAAGGTCAACCATTGTCCTACTAAACACAACTTTCAAAAGCGCAGAAATCCAGAAAGCAAAAGAAAACCAAAAAGAAAAGTATTTTGAAATCTTGAAAAACACTAAAACAAGATGCCTTTCATTTTTTTTTTATTATTATTGGAAATATTGTTTGAGGGATTGGCCATTTACTGGGAGGGCATCATGTTCCCGCCTCAGATTCTGTAACCGATAACTGCCCGCCCCAATCTTCTCATCCACCTTGAAAGGTCCAAGCCACAAATTCCTAAACTTAGAATGTTTCCCTTTCGGCTCATTTTCTCTGTCCCATTTCAATACTAAGTGTCCTATTTCAAAATCCTTCTCTTTGGCCTTATGATTTTCAAACCACCTTTTCACTATCTGTTGGTGAGATATGAATTTTGACATAGACTTTTCTTTCTCTTATTCTATCATGAGCAGAGTATCAATTCTTTGTTGTATGAGCGATAAGGGATCTCCATTGGAATATTGGGCTAGTTGAAGAGATGGCAGATAAAGCCCATTTGGGAGAATGGCTTCTTGTCCATAAACTATGAAGTACGAGGAATTTCCTATGGCTTCTTTGGGTGTGACCCTATCGGCCCATAAAGTGTTATGGAGTATATTATGCCAATTCCTTTGGTTATTTGCAACCGTATTCTTTAGTATTCTTACTAATTTCTTATTGGTCGATTATGCCACCCCGTTTCCTTGTGGATAATAATTTGCAAAGTACCTAATTATGATTCCTTTTTCCAAATAAAACTTTGTTAGTCAGGTGGAAGAGAAATAAGATGCATTATCAAAAACCAGGACAAAAGGGACACCAAACCTTGTGATTAGTTGTTTCTCTATGAACTAGATCACTACTTTTTCTCTTACATGAGTCAAAGGGATAACCTCTTCCCATTTTGTGAAGTAATCAGTGGCAGTCAGAATGTACTTGTGTTGTTTTGAAGAGCTTGGTGTAATTTGTCCTATGATATCTAACCCCATTTCTCAAAAGGCCTAGAGACAATCACTGGTTGGAGTGGGATTCATGCTCTCTTCTCTCTCCCAATGCTCATTTGACAATTTTTTCAGTTCCTAGCATAGGTGTGAACATCTTTGAACAAGGTGGGCCAATACTAGCCAACCCTCAGTATGTTATGAGCGGTGGTGTTTCCTATGAAATTTCCATTGACAGGGCCATCATGGAGCTCCTTGAGAACTTTGTCTGCATCTTCATGTTCGAGACATCTTAAAAGTACCCCATCATAATTAATCTAGAAGAGTACCGAATTTATGAGGCAATATTGTGCAGATTTTAACCTGAGAGTTCTCCTTTCCCTGGGGTTGAGATTTTCTGGGCAGGCCCCATGGTGTAAGAGGTAAGTCAAATCCTTATACCAAGGCTCAAACCTTGGGGAAATGTATGAATCTTCACCACACCATAATTCCATTTCATTCTCCCATCCACAATCCTCATTTACTTGGTCCTGGGCTTCAGCTGTGAGTTTGCACAACCCTTGTCCTTTGACAAGTTTGGAAGGTTTTATATCTAGATCAAATTCTTGGACCACTTCCATCTAGTTCCCTCTTGTTTCCCCCGTCTCTTTCTTAGTAAACAATGATCAGACTGCAAGGTGGGCATGATCACTTTGGTGTGGTTCTTGAGGATGTAAGACTTGAAGTGTTTTACTGCCTTATATACCGCAAAGGCCTGTTTTTAAACAAAAGGATAGTTAAGTTCGTCTCCTTGGAGATTAGTGCCCATGAAAGACATTGGAGCTTCATTGTTGTCATCATCCTTTTGAGTCAATATTGCAGCTAACGATTTGTCGGAGGCGACAGTATAGAAGAAGAAATCCCTATTGAAATCGAGACTTCATAGCACATGGGCCTGGGATATAGCAGTTTTAATATGGATGAAATTGCCCTTTCGTTCATCATCCCACTTAAATTCAGCATCTTTGTGAATCATCTTTTGTAAGGGTTTGATGATTTCCGCAAAATCGAGAGTGAATTTCCTCACAAAATTGATTTTCCCAAAAAAGGACTGCATAGCTTTCTTGTTATGGGGAAACGAGAGTTGAGTTATGGCTTTAATCCTTTATGGGTCTATCAGAATACCTATTTGGGATATAATATGACCTAACAACTTACCTTCCTCAACGTCGAAAATAGTTTTCTTTGGATTTAAGGATATATTGTATTTCCTACACCTTTTGAAAATCTTATTTAAGTGTTGGATGTGTTCTTCTCTATCCTTTGAATACACAGTTAGGTCATCTAGATACACTATCACACACTTGTTTATTATTCCCCAAAATTCTACGTCCATGTCCTTTTGGAAGGTCTCTCCTACATTGATTAACCCAAAAGGAATGCGTTTATAAGCGAAGGTTCCCCACTTGGTTCGGAAGGTAGTTTTTAAATGGTCCTCCTCCGAAACTAGGATTCGGTTGTAACCTGAGAAACCGTCCAGTAGGGAGAAAATATTTGAGCCAGACAAAGTCTAAAAGAGTTTCTCCATTGGAGGGACTGGGTAATTTTCCTTTTCTGAAGCTCTGTTGAGATTTTTGAAATCTACGCATAAGCGAATTTCTCCAGACTTTTTCCTCATAGGAACCAGATTTGTTACCCATGCAGAATGCCTAACCCGAAAAATGATCTTGGCATATAAAAGTTTATTTAATTCCTAATACATGAGAGGATCCAGGGATGGTTGATACTTTCAGAACTTCTATTGGAAGGTTTCACCTCAGGTTTTAACGACATAGTGTGTTGAATGATCCAGGTGTCGTAGGTTTTTAGGTTTCGGTAGGACCATGCGAAGACATATTTATGTTAACTGAACAGTTTGAGATAAGCCTTTATTTCCTCTTTAGATATAGTCTTTCTGAGATGCACATTCTTTATATTTCCTGGGGTTCCGAGATTTATAGTTTCATGCAAGGGATAGGAGCTACCAGTCTTAGCATTCTTAGGCCCCCTAAAGGGTTCTTTTAGGTCAAATAGAATTTCTAAATTATCTATCCCCTTCAGGATGGTGTGAGATTTCGATCTATCAACAGGTTGGCCTGTTCAAGGGTCATTTTCTATCGCCTGGTCCTAGAATATCTCATCGTCAATGGATAAATCTTTGAAATTGTCTTGGTTAGTCAGGAATTTTATGATTTGTTCATCTCCTTCAAAGACTTTTAAATTAGAGATAATGTTAGGCACCGATGGTTTGTAGAGTAGTTCCATGGTGAATCGAGATGATTCATAGTCTTCCAAAGGTGACAACCTTGAAGCAATTGTGGCCATGGAATCATCAAGGATGTTCTTTTCTCTAGGGATCGCGGTAATATTGAAATCTTCAAAATGCTCCATTAACCTATGCACTTCCTGCTGATAATTCTTCATGTGTGGGGAACTGCAATGTATAGTATTCCTTAATTGTCTAACGATAATCTTCGAGTCCTAGAAAACTCTCAATTATTTTACGTTCAAGTCTATGG
>SNQJ01S0045175.1:11478-23090 GCA_010110895.2 Picea sitchensis | reverse complement strand
CAAAATCATGTGCAATATGTTGGAAACAAATCTAGCAATAAGTAGATGAGTTTCCAATGATTAAATAAAGACTTTGATAGAAAGTAGAGGGTTGTTAGTTAGGGGTATCTGAAATATTTGTAACAAAATTATGAATATAGAAAACTATTTCTACAACAACATATTCTAGACACTAAAATCAGCAAGAAAACCACTCAAAAGATAGCTTATAATCAATAGAACAATTATCAAAGCTTACAAGTGAAATTTAGCGGTATAATAGTGAGTAAATAATGAAAAGAGGATGCATTTTTTGGGGCCCTATTGGTTGTAACATAAATTTTATTATAGCAATGAGATTACTTGGGTAATCAAGATTCCCTTAGGACACAATGTAGCGTAAATCATGTAAATTCAATTTCCAAACTTAAACAATTCAAACTCCTTGATATCACATTTACCAATGCATAGTATTCAATATCCAATGCAAGTAGATTAATGCCTTATCTACTGGGTTATGGATTCTCTTGTTTTTGATCTAGGGTTTATTACTTCTCTAAGGGTGTAATCCATTTTATTCCCTAGAGAAAACAAACCTTAGAAAGGTAAATCTACAAGGGTGTAATCCCTTTTACTCCTTGTAGCAACCTTTGCAAAGTATCTTTTTCAATGACAACAAAGATAGATCTTGATGGAGGATGTATGCCCTTATACTCCTCCAACAGTTTAACAAAATTAACCTTAAAACCAAGAATAAACAACACAATTGCATAAATTCCCTACCTAGTTCAAGACATAGCATGCAAAACCCTTATCAATAATATTCCACCACAATTTCTAATAAACAAGATTTGAGAGGCAACACTATCCTTCCTTTCAATAGAAAAGTAAAATCATCCACTAGCATCAAGAGAGAGATAGAGAGAATTTCCAAAGCAGGGAGAAAATTTCAGCCAAGAGAGTATGTAAAGATCAAAGTTATGATGTAAAATGAAAGTGAGGTGACCTCTATTTATATGAGGTCACTGGAAAAAAAAAATTCCACTTTTAAAAATTCAATAACAAATTAGAAGCAGTCGATGTCCTCTATTTTCCTTTTACAACTTAAAAATATAAAATTACATAAATTAATCCCTTAGAAGGGTGACGTCATGCCCCAAAGGGTGATGATAGGCTTCAAAAGTGAGACGTTGAGCCTCTATATGCATGTTGTTGGGCCTCCAAAGTCCACGTGTCCACCTCTCATTATTTGGAGTGTCATGTCATGCATTCATCCTTCTTCAAACGAAATCATTTCTTTTCCAAAACCATCAAGCCCATCAAACCCTAGCCTCTCTCATGATGTCAAGGATTGGAAGGTGAATTCTTGGGCCTCCAAAGGCCAACGTCCAAGTGGTAGGGGATATCATGCCATCACCTATTCCTCCAAGTGCCTCCAAAGGAAATGTCCATCATCTCAAGTGTGAAATGTCTCTGGGGTGCATCATCCATCATGTTGGCTTCAAGCCCCTATGAAGGTCCAAGTGACCTAGTCCCTCCATGGAAAATGTTTCACCTTGAAAGATCCTACAAATACAAATAAGTATTCCCTCCAAGGATCCACAAGTCATAGGTATCATTACAATTAAGCCATGTTTAATAATAGAACCACCTAAACATGTGCATCAAATTCCTCCCTTTCAAATTAAACAAGTCCTCGAAGACCTTATACAAGTTGCCAAATTTAAGTATGGGAGGGTTGTCAAGGTGCCTTATTGGGTAGATCAATCCCGAAGTCAAGGAGTGTTTCCCAACAAGACCCTCTCTAATAATTGTAAACGAGTATGAGGTGGATGGGGGTATGAATTTTTGTAATGGGGTTTATTGACATACAAGGTATCATATTGTCTCATTTATTGGTGCCTTTATAGAGGGTGTGTTTCATCCTCATTTGCAATGCAACATTTTTCCAAATGATTTGTTTCCATCAATTGATTACGATCCAAAGCATTGAGTAATATGTGTAATGGAAAGTAAGGATATCCACAATTCCACTTGAAGCTAAGAATACACAAAGTTTCATGTACAAGGAAAGTAAAAGACACCACAAAATGCATTCCCTCAACAAGTGAGACATTTATTTATTATGTGTTTTCCTTTTTAACAGGTCCTTAAATTTTGTGGAGAATAGTTTCATTTCTCTCAACACCTTAGGGTGAGCATCTAGAGGATAATTATATGGATTTTATCTTTTTCTAGCTAAAAACCATCTAGGCCCTTATCCCCTTCTTCCCATGAAATTACATACAAGCCCTTCTTGGGTTAATAAGCCTGAAGACCCAAAATATGAGTAAACAGAGGGCAATAAGCATGGAAAATGGTAAGTATGGATGGGAATCGTATTATGAACCTTTCAAGGAGACCCGTTGATGGGCGAAATTGGCTGTTCATCAACTGGAGGAGTGAATCCGGTCCGGGGTTGCCTAAATAACCCAAGCCATTTGGATTAATCCACTCAGATGGGCTTAGCAACTCTGTTGGCCGATCTAAGTCCTACGAAAGTGAAAAGACAAAAAGAAAAAAACAACTAAAGAAACTAACTAAATGGAAAACAAATAGCTGCTGAAAACTATATACAATCTAAAATATATTTACAGTTTTACTAACTAACAGAATAATAGTTCTACTTATTAAATATACAGTATACCGATATATTTATATTTCTATTATATGTACAGTATTCACAAAATGCAAATTTTTATCGAAATCTGCAAAATCATATATGAATTGACTTATGACAGCGAAGCTGGTGTTTTTTTATTTTTTATAACTTTTATAAAAAGGAAATGAAATGGTAGTTATCTAGCTGAGAAATAAAAATAACAATCTGTACTGTATATCTAAACTACAGAGAATTCTTATATTAATTAAACTAATAGAATGCTACTAGCAAACTAACCTGTAATCACATATCCTATGTGTCATGTGTGTAGCATCTACGTTTGTTGTTTGATGAGGCCAACCCACACCAGATTTTCCCAATGCTTCTCATAAACGTGAAGCAGTAATGCTTTGAATGTTAATGACAGAACAAGTAAGATATGTAGCAACAACAATTTATCATTTGACAAACGATCATATTAAGATAAATCTGAGTATGAAAATTCGCATATAATTGTTCATTGAATAAAGAAGATCAACCTTCTAATCATCAAATGTGAACAGATTAATTGTTGTATATAAAATGATAAACATAAAACATGGACACTATATAAAT
The DNA here is from genome assembly GCA_010110895.2 of Picea sitchensis. Lineage (NCBI taxonomy): Eukaryota > Viridiplantae > Streptophyta > Pinopsida > Pinales > Pinaceae > Picea > Picea sitchensis. The sequence goes on along the minus strand of SNQJ01S0045175.1, from coordinate 19,855 downwards.
CTTATCACATCAACCTGTAACAAATTATGATATCTAAAGTAGTCAAAATTTGATTACAAATCGAAATGAGCAAAACTTGAACAAAAAATATGATATATTGAAGCTAAAGTTGTGCAAATATCCACTTTCATTCAAGTCTGATAATCACAAATCCATAGTTTCTTCTCCCAAGTAGCGATGGGTTTTTGTTTACAAAATCATACATTTATAAAGTCCATGGGATCAAAACATTCCTTGTGGAAATTATCAAATCTGTTCCAAAAATTGTGGGGAATACAATCTCCCAAATTCCCATTTCTTTCCAAAACTAACAGCCTAATATAAAACCATGTAAATAAATAGCATGTTCAGAGATGCCACTAACAATCCAATCTCCTTTAGAGTTCGTATGTACCTATAAACGCACAAGAATACATGATTTCAGATTGCATTTTAATTGTAAAATCAAAGAATTCGAATTTTAGTAACTAGCTACAGAATCTCACGATTCTGTAGCTAGTTATTATTATAAACAGAATCATGTTTTATCAATTCAATCAAAACAGAAATAGATGCAATTAGAGCAGACAAATCTTGTATGCTAATTCAGAATAAAAACAAAATCATCTTAAATTACTTTTAAAATACCATACCTCAGATTCATGGATTTGTTTTAATCAAGCTATTTTCGAATTTACAATGGCAGTAGCCGCCTCCACATTCTTAAAGACAACTGAACCTGTGGTCTTATGTCTTTTATCATTATCTTGAGCTACACTTTGCAATCTATCATTCTCCTTAGTTAGCACATTCACTCGTTCCTCCAAGGACTTGATCCGAGATTGGAGCAAAGGGACATCTCTGTAATAACGGTCGAGCCACGACTGACATTCGTTGCACTATGGTTGAACAGGTTGTGTATTCATAGGTGAGGAACCTCTTGTTTGACCTGTAGGTTCTCTGTCGAGTTTAATCCCAGGGAAGTTGGGGTTGTCTCTAAGACATGGTGGGAGGTTCGTCACATAGTCATAGGGCTTAACTAAGAAAAGTCCGTGTGAGTATGGATACTCTTCGGTTAGAAATCGTTCGATTTCGAAATCGGAATCTTCACTTAACAGAATTGGTTTTTGGTCTGTGTTTTCTTTAGGTTTATTACGAGCACACCATGAAACCCAATGCACGATCTTTTTACCCTTGTAATTTATATCACTTTTATCTTTACCCTTTTTCCTTGTAGTATTTTTAACAGTAATAGGCTTACCACCATCTTTTGGACATGAGTTAGGTAGGTTGTCGGGTTGGGTAGTGTTGGGGTAGGTCAAGGGTTCAACAGAGGGCAAGAGAAAAGGAGGGGGAATGACAGGCCCGACAAGGGTTTCTGTAACAACGGATTTGTCAACTTGTCCTATTTCAGGACTAGCAAAACCATTCCTTAACAAGAAAGCATCCCAACAATCGCCATTCAACTTCAACTGATGAACCATAATAATTTTAATTAAACAGTGGTGGAAGAGGCTGGAGTATAATTTTAATTAAACAAGCAGGAAGAGGCCGGAGTCGGCTTTCTCCCTTTTGAAATGATTATCCATTTTGTATAAACTCCCAAGGAGAAAATATGGCATGTTTAAGGGAAAATCGATAAAACTCATGATCAACCGCAAGTGGTATAAGAAACTAAACCGTATCTACCCTCAAAGGTAACGAACTGCTTCACGATAGCTAACAAATCATGCCATCTAGGTTTCAGAGCTATAATGAGCATACCTTTGTCGCAGTTTTTAATCTTCCTTGAGGTAAACAACAACAACCAGGGAACCTCATCAACCTTTGAGTTTTTAAAACCATTTTTTTCCCACGGTTGGTAGACCATTGGATGAGCTAATGAAATCTTCGCTTAACTTGAGTTGACGCCCCCAATTTTGTCTCTGCAACCATTGAACGTTAGCGTGAATTGTTGAGCAATTGTCAGGTTAAAACCCTCTAACTTCTCAACAAAGACCCACCAACCATTCCTCTCTAAGTCCTCTTGGGAATTATCAAACAAAAACAAAGTTTGAACACCGTTGGGTTCGATTCTCACTACAAGAGCCATAGCTAATAGCACAAAATCAACAGGGTATTCTGCGATAGGGTTTGATAGGATAGACACATAACCATTGTCCCTAAGCTTCCCCAACACAATGCAAAGGCAAATTGAAGTGCAAGGGAAGAGCGTTAATGCTATGCGTGCGAGGATAGGGGTGAGAATCAAGGCCATGCAATAACATCATACCCGACTGTACTTGGAACGGCGCCTTAGTGTAATGGTGCATTGAAATCATAACAGTGCATATCCAAAAGAAATTTGATCAACATGACAAATGAACCATTACATACCCATGATTTGACCCAAAAATCAATGTGCCAAACAAACCATTGTGTCAAAGATTTTATAAATCAACACCATATTAACAATATTCAAAAGATAAATGGGTGGTGTTTTGATACATATATAACCAATGGTGTGTTTGGGGCCAAGGAGTTATACCATGAAAACAATCATGCTCATAACTAAATAAAACAAATCGACGATAAACCATATGAAAATTAGCCCTTTGATGAAATCAAACATGAATTCCAGCTGTTTCGTTTTCATACTTGCAGTTATGAAAACAAAATCGAAAAGAAGGTATGTAAAAGGTGACGTATAATGGTGTCTTTTAAATGAGAAAGATTGCGACGAGTAATGAGAAATTAAAAACCCTATGTAGGAAGCTTATAAAAATAGAGATTAATATGGCTGCCAACAAGACCCCCTAGTAGCAATCCATTTCCCGATTGTGACCCACTTACTAGTAAAACATGTCAACCACCAAGGTGAAAAGAGGAAAAAGGAATAATTTCCAAGAAAACGTTTTCAAAATCAAGAAAAGAGCCTTTGCAACATGTTGAAATGCTTCGATAATTAAAATGAAACTTACCATGAGACCAAAATTGTTACCTCATGGAGCAAGACATGCTGTCCTCTTTGGGCCAAGACAGTGTGGTGGATGTTGTTGTTGTTGATCAGGGGTGATGTCTCATAAAAGGAGGGGCTTTATATGCTCATCTAGTTCTCGTCACTCCATGTCTGCAACCTGTGGGCCTCAAGACATAATATCCTTAGTTACCCCTATAAATGGGGGGTAACATGACCCTAACATGCCCTCCACCTTAAAAAAAATCATTTTCCTTAAGGCTTGAGATGTGGAAATTTTTTAGAATAGAAAATAGCTCCCCTGTGCATTCTTAGGTTGTGCATCCTTCCATTATATTAAAACTTCTTGAATGGTTCACTAATGAAGATGATGCTCACATTAGTCAAGGACGACTTCTGGCTACCACCAAATGGAACCTTATTCATCCAATTCAGGGAGACTATTTTGAAAATGGGACTTGCATCCAGCCACTATATTTAAGAAGGAAACATGAAAAATTGGATGGATCTTATAGTGACATGGAAGTGTTGATTTTTAATCCATGGGCCCCATGTTCTTGATGATTTTATAAGGGTCATAAAAATTTGGAGAAAGATTCTAGTAGTGGTTTTCTTTGAGGTAAAGTTTCTTATATGGTTGTAAATGAAGAAACACATGATCCCCTTCAACAAAATGGTGTTCAGAATTATGCTTATCAACCTGTTACTTCATTCAGTTTTGAGCCAATACCAAATTGTCTTTGAGGGTGTGAATAATGTTAGCCCAAACAATAAGGGTTTTTTTAGCCTCCTATACCTTGGAGACACTTAGGAGGTAAGATAATATTGAGGGGGGATTTTGACCATAAACCACCTCAAAGGGAGTCATGCGAGTGACACTATGGTAAGTTTTATCGTACCACCATTCAAAAAGGGTGTTGTGTTGGTTTTTTCACTTGGGTGAGCAAAACAACAACACTTGCATGTCTAGATGAGCCTACTAGACAAGACATAAGTTTTTTGAGTGGGTTAAACAATCCAAACACATGTATAAACAAAGAAATGAGATTAAAAAACTAAGAAATAAATGTTAGAAAACATGAGAAACTTAGAACCGTGAAAATCAAACAATGACCAACATAATTCTACCAATGGATCAATAGATTAGTAGGCAAAACACCATAGAGAAAAATAGAGACTTATGAGTCCCCTCTTCCTCCTTGGGAGGGCTCTTGAATTCCCTAATGGAGAGCTCTTCATACAATGGAAGAAATGGAAAATGGTGAAGAAAAACAATGCCTATTCCCTCAAGAGGTCAATGGAATGGCCTATTTCAATGGTGCTTGAAGGCTCCAAAGAGAAAAGAACATTCTCAAGGGAGAATTATTGCAGCATAAAAATACTATGAAGATCTTGGTCCCTAAAGGGTTCCCTAAAAATGCTATGAAGAGGCTAGATGTATGAATGCTATAAATATCTTCATACAAGGGGCCTTTTAGGGAACCCTCTAGCCCTTGACCAACCCCCAAGCTAGATTTCGCTCAGATATGAGTGTCAAATCATGTTGGGGGTTGGTCCATAAGTGGTTGAGGGGCCGACTAGATCCATAAACGCATCATTCATAGAAGTGAGCGGCTTTTCTTGTACACAGTCGTGCATTTTGTGCACTCTGCATGCTGAGGGTTGTGTTTTCTCATGCACATTGCACACTATGCGCGCACTTCCTTTGGTGAATCTGTGCATTTCAAGTTTTGACCCAATTGTATAGTTTTTTTCCTTTTGAATGCATTTCAATGTTGTAGGTGGACTAATTTTTGTTGGTATTGATGTTTTATTTAACCATTTGTGTGCAATGTTGCAGATGATTTTTCAGTGATAGCAGATGCCCCCTAATGTGTGAGTTTAGGAGCATATGTATAACCAAAATAAATCAATGTTTCTTTTGTTGAGAGTGAAATTTTCATGAAGAGTGAAGAGAGGAAATGAAAGAGAGATCTGTTTGAGGGAGAGGGAAAACTGTGGGACCAAAACCTTTCTCTAGGGAAAAAACAATATGTGTACAAACGAGGCAGGCATGCCCCATGTTCATGTCATGAAACCAAAATGTGAGACCGTAATTAAAGATGTATGTTAATGTAGATAAATACAGTGACCTTGGGGGAAGTTGATAACAACAGATGAAAATTCTGAATGGTGAACGGACTCTAAAGTGAGGCAAGGAAAAATGTAAGAATTGTCGATGACTTGTAGGCATTGAAGGCCTAACGAATTCAAAGGTCTTCGGTTGGTATGAAAGACCTGAAATATTCGCATAGTAAGACCCACCGTAACATGAGATTTTGTTGGAGTTGAATGTTATGGGGGTCAACGAAATCAAATAGAAATGATTATTATCTATGTGTCGTCCGAGAATCCTCATTGTAAAGGTAATGAGATTCAAGATATTCTCTTCGTTCTGGAAACTATGTTGATGTCGATAGAAAGGGAGACGCGACTCTAATAAGTAAAGGGCTTAGTGAAATCCTCTAAGATGATATCAGGTACTGACGAGTAACATGAACAAAGTCAATATTCGAGGAGACTCAAGACTTCCCTTGGTTGGGGAATTTTTGAAGGATGATTGGCAGCAACCGTAAAACTGAATCTAGTGTCATGGGGACGAATAGATACGAGGTTAAACTATGCCAGAGGCTAACAAAGTGGAAAAAATCAGAGATCATGGGTGTATGGACTTGGGTGAATCGAGGTTTGTGAATGATGTCGGTATGAAAAGAGAGTGGATGCCCCAACCAAGGGTGACATGGGTTTCTTTGTCAGGAAAAATAAGGACATCAAGGGTGACGAAGAAAAAGCTAAGTATATGCTGGAAGAAAAGACTTTTTACAGTTACCAAATAAATAAAGAATAATTTGGGTTGAGTATATAGATATAGAAATGGGTGCCCCAGTGAAAGATGGCTTAGCCTGTTAGGAAACAAGTTTGTGAAAGAGAATTGGTTGAGGGTGGGGGCCCCATGGGTGGGTTTTTGTATTAGGTAAATGGATGGAGGAAAATCTGCAGATGGGAAAACTGATGGTGGATGAGATCGAGGGATAATGATACTATGGAGGTAGAGTTAGTAGAACCGTGATGATATGACCTAGGAGTCCATTAGGAAGTTTTGAAATATGATGAGAAAAAGTATGGGGTTCATTCTCGGAAGTGAATAATATTATTGGGACTCCCATCTCTAAGGGGGTGAAATCAGCATGAGTGTCAAGTTTCCAAGGGGAACTATGAATGGGAAAACGCATGTGGGGGAGAGTGCTACTAGGTGACAATACCCAAATGAATTAGAGGTGAAGGTTTTGTAGAGCCGGATGTAAGGAACCTAAAGGTAAATTCCAAAGTGTATGATTGGGAGATGCAATTGATTTACAGAGGAAATAATTACATGCCAATTTCGAACATATACCTGAAGGGGTTGTAAGCTTGCAGAACAAGTACCTACACACATGAAAACCAAATACCTTATGTGAAAAATATCTGAGGATAAAGAAAATATAATAGTTATTTGATAAAATTGAACATGAGTATGCGTAATTGAACGTGATGTGAGAAAAATTCCCCTCTGAGGCCAAGTTCAGTTGATGTCCCAGGGAATGTGAATGTGTGGATGGTGGGACCACGATCTCGTGGATGAGAAAGGATTAGAAAAAGGGAGGCTCTGGGCTCCTGTAACAGAGTGTGGAAGTTGGGAAAAAGGGGCTATATGTGGTTGGTGGTCCCACAATGCCACCTCATTTGTACCTGTCATTGTAGCTGAATTGACAAGATTTCTCTGAGGAGATTTGGATATTGTGGGAGCGTGAGGATACCGAATTGGGAGTGGTGAGAGAAAGGTTACTGGTCATATCCTTGTGCATCATGTGAAATTATTAATTTGTAGGTAGGTATTGTACGAAGGGCCATACATGGGATTTTTTGGGTAGGAGCCCATCAGTGAGTGGGAAAAGGAGGAATACCCACGCATATGTTTGCGGGTATAATCCCTTTTCCAGTGCACAATGTGCGACTATGCTTTCCACAACCATGAATGTGGGTTCAAGAGATGGACAGTCAAGAGTGCATGATATGTGGCTCTGTCTGAATGACAGTCGTGCACTCATGCGTGGTTATTTCTCAGATAGTTGCACATTAGTGCGCAGCTCTACTAAGAATAGACATGCACATGTGCACACTTGTCTGGGTGAAAGGAATGCACTGGAGGAAAAGCTAAGGGTTTGAAATTTTTGGATTTTTGGATGCTTTTTTGATGAAGCCCCCCTACCTCCATAGGGTCTTCCGACCTCCCGTTCACTAGATCGTTCTTCTCCTCGAGCTGGAACAACTCTTTAGGTTCCTGCTAGAAACTTTACTAGAAAATACACAGGTCCAAATATCAATCTCAGTCCATGAGTACAAGCATCAGATGTGAGCTTCACCTCCGCACGACCACGGGTCATGACCGCACACCTATACAAAAGGTGTGTTGTGTTTCATGATTTTAGGAATGTATGCCTGATGCCACTCTAACACTCCAACCTCTGAAACCTGACTAGGGGCCTAGTAAGTGCTACCCCTCTCTCCTATGCACTCAACATGACCTTCCTCTAGGGACCGGGTCCTAGCTCCCAATTATTTCGGGATTATGCAATTTGGAGAACCAACGAATGATCCTTCCTTCCCTTCTGAATCTTCGATTTGTGAAGATACAACGACTCTAGATCCTTCGCTAACCAATGGTCCATATTAAGTTGGAAATTCACCTTTCACGACTTTGTGGAAGTCTTCACTTTCGTTTTCCCGATGAGTAAATCTCTGAAACCGTGACCACACTAGATCGATGGTTCATAGGTCTCCCTATCCAATGGCCTGGATTAAATCGAGATTTATCATATCGGGACTTCGTGTATCGCGAAGTTGAAAGGATCATCTCCTCTATTTTCCCGATCCCCGAAATGATGAAATTCTCCCTGGACAATCAATGGTCTAGATCTCTCCTCAATCAACGGCTAGGATCTTTTCACGATTTCATGTTTCGCGAGTTCCATGAATCTTCCCTTTGAATTTTCCCTCCTGCGAGTCATCGAAATGATGATCTCTCACCACGCGTCCCTCCCAATGGACAGTTCTAATGATGTAGGGATTTCACGACTTGTGTCCTCTAAGTCACGACCTCCTTCACATTCTTGACTCCCGAAATGCCGATATTTCAGAGCGCCCCAAATCCAACGGTTCACACTCCTCTGGATCTAATGGTTTAGATCAAATCATGATTTTGCGTTTCGTGAGTTCTCACGACTCGACCTTTGACTCCTTCTAGTCATGAGTCAGTGAAATGATGATATGCTACCACCTGTCCTCTAACAATAGACGGTCCCAATGATTTCAGGACTTGGGACTTCGCAAAGTCTACCTTCTTGTGAACTGTTGAAGGGTTTA
>SNQJ01S0045174.1:109868-143608 GCA_010110895.2 Picea sitchensis | reverse complement strand
CTCAGAGATAAGCTGCCACCATTCTAGCGAGTCTTTCACTCTGTATTTTTACAGTCTCTGTACATTTATTTCATTAATAGAAATCATGTATTACTGTATCTCTGTGTTTATGGTTGCATCTCTGATATATTTATGTTATATTATTGGATATTCGCGATATCTCTGTGCATTTCTTTATTATATCTCCGCTCTCATTTCATGCCGAAAATAATCCGGATCATCTCCCCCTTACACTATCTCAGAGCGTCGCCACTCCCCCTTACACTGTCAAGGAGCGTTATAAAGCTCCCCTGGACCTTTTGAGGGAGCGTTATAGATTTTGAGAGTGTTGGCGCCCCCCTAAAGCTTACTAGGGAGCACTACAATGATCTGATGGCCCTTTCGAGGGAGCTCTACCTATTCTGGGCAGTTGTTAAGCTGTTGAGATGAATGGGGGAAGAATCTTTTCATTCTTGGAAAGCAGTTGGATTCGAATACCTAGTTTAGCCATGATCTTAGGGCAGATCCTCAACTGAAGGAGGAAAATCCTCAACTTCCCCAAGGATATCTCAAGTGGTTAAAGCCTCTCCAAGGCTATATAAGAAAGCTTTCTAATGGTGAAAGGGGATTGGAAAAGGAGAATCACACCAAACTTATGATCTCATAAGTGGTGCTGGAAAAGAGTTGATTGGGGGAAGAACTGCTAGAATGAAACCTATGATCTTAGAGGTAACACACAGTCATCCAAAAGAGAGTGATCAGTGAAGTTGTTGTTATCCAAGTTGTGGATCTTTCAGGTAAGGGTTAGATAAAGGGGACTTGACGAAGTTGTCGCATTCACATCTACGATTGTAAGTACTACTGTCGTCATTCTCATTAATATGACACGCTTGTCCTATTTATTTCTAGTTTGTGTCTAATGTGCATGAACTTATCTTTGATAGATAGATATGTTTTCAAGCTAATATCAATATAGTAGGAAGTGGTCATATCTTGTTTGTCTGCAGAACTCAGCGAGGAGAAAAGGATTGGAGCGCAAATCAAAGCGTTCAAGGACAAACATCGATAAAAAGGTACTTCTATTATCCTTCCTTCTCATGTGTTATTTTAGATAGATTTGAAAGGAATTCAGTGTCCACATTAAGCATTTTCTGTCTTAGAGTTAGGGTCAAGCTCTTTGAGGCAATCTACTTGTCCACAGGGAGATTTTCCTACAACAATCATGGTTGGGAGAAAAGACTATGGATTTATGATGATACAAGCTTGGATGAAAGTGGATGTCTTGTAACAGCTTTAGCTTTCAATATATCAAACTTTTATTTCAAGTTTTCTTCATATCAGTTTGCAATCAATGATTGACTACTTTAGCTATCGTAATTCATTGTAGGTTGATGTGATTTGGTTTATGTGTTGTCCATATCTGATCTCTCTTATTTTAAAAAAGTACAAGATTTACTTTGTTTCAATTTAATGAATTAAAGGTTTACCTTCTTCGTTAAATGAATCATTTTGTACAAATCTTTGCTCACAGATTATCTAAATGCGATGATTTGTAAATTATAAGATTGTTGTCATTTTTTATGTCTTGTTTGTCCTTTTATTTATATTTGAAGAGCACTGCTGCTTCCTATTTACAAGAAGCTTGTGGAGAATCTGGTGCAGGTTTCCTCCCACCAAACAACTAAATCAACTATTGTATACGGGACAAACCTGAAGCATTACTTTAGGTCAGTTTGTTATTTGTTATTTAATAGTTAATTTAATAGTGTTATTTAAGTACTTTAGATAGATATATATAGTTCACATTTATAGTTAGGGTTATTATTTTAATTGCTCAGCTTAGATAGTTTTCATTTTATTTCTTTATCATAAAATTATAAAAATAAAAAAACAATAGTTTTGTTGTCTTAGGACAGTTTACAAATGATTTTTGCAGGTTTTCATTTACAAATCTGTAATCTGTAAATATTGTATATTTGTGATTAAGATTTAATTCTGTTAATAAGTGAACATTTAATTTCATAAAATTATTGTTGTATAATATAGATAATAGACTGTATATATGTATTTCGAATTTGTTTATTAGCTTGCTTTAATTATTGTTTTCATTTAAATTAGTTCCTTTAGTTAGTTTTCTTTCATTTTCCTAGGACTTAGATCGGCTAACGGAGCCACTAAACCCATCGGGGTGGATCATCCCAAATGACTTGGGTTATTTAGACAACCCCGGACCGGATCCACTTCTCCAGTTGGCGAGCGTTCAATTTCGCTCGTCAACAGTATGCTGCAAAGCATCCCTGTCTTAGAGCTTATAGGAATGTTGTTCTTGATGCCCTGACATGTTTCACTGAAGTTGACTTGCAGGTAATGCCGAGGGGACAAAATATTTTGGTGAACGGATTGGCTATGTCAGCAGCCACATGTAAGATTCCTTTCTGCTTGACTCACCCATACACAGTAGAGGTAAAATGTATACCAACCGTTCCCGACAATATTAGGTACTGGCAAGTGTTTGGTAATGATGATCAAATCAAAGACTTTCTGCAGTGTAAAAATGATTTTTAATGTACAAATATAGATTTAGAGAACGAAGATGAAAATGTAAATAGATCTCATTTTGAAATTGATAGTGTAAATAGTGTAGATTCGGGAGAATTAGGCGATGATGAGATGGACGCCGATATCTTACATTTGAAAAGTAATGTGTTGCCTAGGGGTCTAGTTCCTTTAGAGGACTTGTTTGATTTTAACGATGTAGCCAAAAAACCTAAAATTGAAGCCAATGGAAAAGAGGTAGAAGACTACAATATAGGGATCGAAGAGAAACCCAAGATGGTCAAATTGTCTAAATCATTACCCCCTGAGAAAAAACTCAAATACATTGAGTTGTTCAAAGCGTATTCGGATGTTTTCACCTGGGGTTATGAGGATTTGAAATCTTATGATACCAACATCATACAACACCGGATTCCAATAAAAGAAGACCAAAAACCGTTCAGACAGAAACTTAGGAGAATAAATCCCAAGTTGCTCCCTCTGATAGAAAAGGAGATTAAAAAAATGTATGATGCCAAAATCATAGTCCCGTTGTATTTTTCCAAATGGGACTCGAATTTGGTCTCGACACGTAAGAAATCCAGGGAAATCATGCTGTACATTGATTTTCAAAATATGAATAAGGTCTCCCTGAAGGACAATTACCCCTTGCCCAAAATGGACCACATCCTACAAAGGGTGGTTGGATCCAGTCGAATCTCTTTGCTGGATAGGTTCTCGGGTTATAATCAGGCCCTAGTTCACCTGGATGACCAAGACAAAACCGCTTTCACCACACCATGGGGCACATTCATGTATGTGAAAATTCCTTTTGGTTTGATGAATGTTGGAGCCACTTTCCAGAGAGTGATGGATATCACCTTTGTGGAAGAATCGGGTAACTTTATTGTCGTCTATTTGGATGATGTAACTGTGTTTTCCCTATCTAATGACGAACACCTGTGACACCTCAGATGAGTCTTCGAGAAATGTAGAAGGTTTGGGATTTCTTTAAATCCTAAGAAAATCCTTTTGGATTAGAGGAAGGAAAATTGCTAGGACACATCATCTCCAAGGACGGAATCAAAATAGACCCCAGCAGAATTGAGGCCATACAAAAATTAGAACACCTCAAAAACATTAAAGAATTACAGTCTGTCATCGGGAGAATAAAATTTCTACAAAGATTCATTCCCAATCTGGCAGAGCTCCTCAGAAACATTACAAATATGCTAAAAAAGGATGTAAAAGTAAAATGGGACACTGAGTCCAGACAGTCTTTCGAACAAGTCAAACGAGCACTCACAGAGGCCCCTGTCTTGATCAGTCCTGATTTTACTAAGGATTTCTATCTTTTATCTTTTTCTTCCGAACATACTATAGCAGCGGTATTATTACAAAAGAACAATGAAGAGTATGGAAAACCCATAGCTTTCTTTAGTAAAGTGTTAAGAGATGCTCCTCTGAATTACAAGATAATGGAGAAACAAGATTTTGCCTTGGTAAAAGATATAAAAGATTTTAGGGTCTACATTCTCCATTCCCATACCATTGCATATGTTCTGAATGTGGTAGTAAAAGACATTTTGACCCAGGAAAATCTAGATGGAAGAAGAGGAAAATGGATTGTTGTCATTTTAGAATACGGCATAGAGATTAAGCCCACGAAACTAATCAAAGGTCAAGGCCTAGCAAAATTAATGGATAAATCTAATTTCCATGCTCTTGACATTAATTTTTTAGCTGCAGCAGATGAACAAGGAGAGATGGTGACTCTAAGCATGAGAGAGGTATTTATAAACTCTCCATGGTACGCAAAACTTATATTTGTGTTGCAAAATTTACAAGCTCCCCCTGGTTTGACTAAGACTAAAGCTAGATTTTTAAAGTTGAAAGCCTTAAAATTCTGTATTCTAGAAGGCAATTTGTATTGGAAAGATCCTGGAGGTATTCTGTTAAATTGTTTATTGAAAGATCGAGTTGACAAAATGTTACAAGAATTTCATGTAGGAGAATGTGGTGGCCATCTGAACTAGAAGGTCACAACCAACAAAATACTCAGAGTTGGATTCTATTGGCCCACCCTCTTCGTCGATACACATCATAAAGTGACTGCATGTCATCAATTTCAGTTGTTTGAAGGAAAAAGGAAACTCCTTCCTCTACCTATGAAACCGATCTCAGTTGAAGCCCCTTTCCAGCAATGGGGATTGGACTTCATTGGAGAAATACACCCCCCTTCTTCAAGCCATCACATGCGGATTCTCACTACCACCGATTATTTTACCAAACAGATCAAAGAAGTACCAAGCAGGCAAGCCACTGACTCTATGATTATCAAATTCCTTGAAAATAATATCTTGTCTCGCTTTGGATGTCCTAGAAAGATTATAACTAATAATGCAGTTGCTTTTCGGTCGAAGAAACTCATAGATTTTTGCAACCAGTATCACATTGGTTTGGGACATTCCACAACTTACTACCCTTAGGGGAATGGGTTGGTGGAGTCTTTAAACAAAACCTTGGTGAACATCATCAAGAAAACATTGCAGGAAAATAAGAAATCGTGTCATAACAAGTTGGTGTTCGCATTGTGGGCTGACAGACTGACCACCAAAAGGTCAATCGGTATGTGACCATATCAACTGGTCTATGGCACAGAAGTAGTTTTCCCCACTTCTTTAGGAGTCCCTGTCATGAAGTTGCTTCAATATGTACAAGCCGAGCCAAATGACTCATAGAGAAGGATCAACCAGATGATCCATTTGCAGTAGTCTAGGGAAGAATTTTTCAACAAGACTCAGGTAGTCCAAGAAAGAATCAAGAAGATCTTTGACAAAAGAACCAAGGAAAATGATTTTGATTTAGGAGATTTGGTGCTAAGATGGGATGCCAGAAATGAAGACAAGGGAAAGAATGGAAAATTTGACAGTCTGTGGAGAGGACCATACATGATTCAGGCATTCAGGGGAAACAACACTTTCTTGCTAAAAAAACGCTAATGGGACAGATCTGCCAGGAGGACCTGTAAATGGCAGAATGCAGAAGCATTATGTGCCACCTCAGTAGAGACTCGAGTTTCCACTCACCATTGTACATACCATTTTTATTTTTCGCCTGCATTTTCTGAGAAGATAACATTAGTCAGTTGTTTGAAGCTCGAAGAGAAGGCCCTAAGCCACTGACCACTATTCCTCCAATTTTTTAGAATAAAACTGACAAAGGCTACTAGGCAGAAATTTTCAGAATCACATGAACCAGGATTCTTGGAACTTCATAGGGCAAGTACCATCCCCAGGTGGAGCTGTTATTATCACCCTATAAGTTATAGGATCAACTGGTGACTAGAATATTATCTATCTCTGGTGTTTTTTGTTCACAAATGATTTTTCATTCTGCAAATAATTTGAAAAGAAAAGAAAAAGAAAAAGAAAGAAAAAAGAAAAAGAAAGGAAAAAGAAAAAGAAAGAAAAAAGAAAAAGAAAAAGAAAAGAGGGCATAAAAGAATTTCAATAAAATCCCCATGCAATAATAGTAACTTGGTCCATACCTTTCAAGCATGGCCAAGTTCTTTTTAAATTGATGTTGATGGGGTTAGTGAATGAGTTTGGCTAAATAGTTTAATCTTAGGCAAAGTGTCTAGGATAGATTAGTGAATAAATCTGGCCAGACTGTCTAATCTTGGTCAGATAGCCCCAAGGTAGAGTAAATTATTAACCCAACAGTCTAATCTAGGTTAATTGTCATAGGAAGCTAGGTTAGAAGATAGGCTAGTTGCTTTATTTCTTTATTTCAATAAGAACCAGTTTGATGATCAATGTTGCACCATGATTTGGATATCGAAAATGTTGTTTGACTAACCCCTTGGTTGTGTAGACATGAAAAGTCTTGGAGAAAACCCGTGAAAAAGCACTTATCCTAAGTTTTCTAGGCGCATGTATTTTCCGCGCCCTCAATTATGCTCCGATCATGTATCAATGGTCCAGATGATCGTGCTCAGATCTACAGTGGACAGGTTTTTCCAGACCCCCCCCGACCGTTCTATCTTTAATGGAGGGAGGGGGGGTCCAGAATTGCTGATAAGACCCACGCGTATTTGGAGGGCTCAGGATCAAGTCCGCAAATCCACGATCAACATTGAATTCTGGACCCCCCCATCCATTCTTCCTTTAATGGAGGGAGGGGGGTCTGGAATGTGTGATAAACAACACGAATAGATCTGCGGCTCAGAAGCAGGCACGCAGATCAATGGCCCAAGATGTTTTTCAGACCCCCCCCGATTGTTCTACTTTTAACTAAGGGGGGGGGGTCTGGAATGGTATCTTTCCTCTGGCAGACCCCTCTTTATACATGGCAACGATCTAATGGCCCTGAGTCCCATCATCACCTACTGTTTGACATACCATCGTCACCTCTAGACGTCCCCATCCACCTTTCTCGAAATAGTCACATCCCATAACTGTTGTACTCTTCCCCCCCATTTGCTCGTGGAAATCCCCCTCACGATGACCTTTACCCCAATTGATAGCCACCACGTCACTCATCCATATCCCTCAGTCACTGTCACCTGCCATCTCACACTCTAAGTGATCCATTGGCCATTTATTACTAGATGACCTATCTGTTAACCAGCTGACCTCTCTACCGCACCCAATAGACACCTATTTACTCAAAACTACCATTATTCTCCCTACTTTCTCCATTTACCCGCTCATCGCACCAGAGAAATCCACACCGTTTTCTCCTCTGTTACAGTCAGTTTCCCCCACCAGCAGCCACCCCACTAACGTTGTTTTTCTTGCAAGTACTGTTGCAGTAATGGCACGAAAGTCCAAAAAAGAAGAAGGAGAGGAGAATCCATTTCTCCCACCTCCTGTCGACCTTGACAGGATCCCACTGGTCGACAAAGACCTCTTAATCATGGATATAAAGTGATATTTTGATTTCGCAAACCTTCAATCGTGGCTCAAGGAAGTCTTCCTGGACCAGAGTGAAGAAATCGGACTCTGGGAGTCCAACTTACCCCTTTACCTCTTCCCTAAGATCCACCCTTTTCTAGAGTTCACTCTCAAGTGCCAAGCCCACTACATTCTCTAGCAAGGAGCCATCTTCTCCTCGTCTTGAGAGATCCTTTTCCTCATCACGCCCGAATCCATCGACCAAATGATGCAAATCCCCCGAGCTGACTCTGCATCACCCTTTAACCAGGAAATTCTTATAGAATTATACCAGAAAATGACTTTCCCTCAAAGGGATCAAATATTCGAGCTTTTCCTCCCCCCATCTGCTCAATTTCCCTCCACAAATCCTCCTTATCCTTCTTCCATGTTCTCGACTAAAGGAAAAAAAATCATCTCATCCCTTTGTGCCTTGTTAGGATACTATTTTGATTAGTGGGTAGATGAACCCATTCTAGGATTTTTATCCATCTTCTCTACCGATGAGGAGCCCACCACCCAGTTTGACTTCAGCACATTCTTGGTGAACAATATTCACGAACAGTTCATGAATTTCGCCATGAAAGGGATGTTTCGATACTCCTCCATACTGGCATACTTGTTCGTCTTCTTCCAAGTGGACAAATTCATCTTTTCCATGCAGAAGATGGATGGAGATGGTAGACCCCAGGCAGTGACAACATGGACCTCCTTGCTGAAGCACAACTACACAGAGTTCAATTTCAAGGAGTTCATTGATCAATTCTACCACCTTGTGGTAAGTATTCTTAGTGGCAGGCTCAAGCCTCAGATAAATGATGAAGTTCAGAGGATCCTGCATCTCTCAGATAACACAAAGAAGGGGGATTGGTATTTGTACCAAGATTACACTCAAATCATAGTATACGGGTGCGAGTTGGCACCGTATAAGCTACCCAAGTATCTGCCTATCATAATTTTTTCTTTGGAATATATAAGGTAGATAATAAATTCCGATGATATCCATTTTGTGTCACTGAAGAAAAAACAACAGCTCAGGATCAAAGGGTAGATTGGCTCCTTCATATGCAACAATCGTGGCACTGGGGAATAAGAAAACATGATGCTGAGGGAAATAAAGTTCTTCATGAGCTTCCCATGGCATTACGATCCATGTGGGATCATCTCTGAGATGAGGGTAAAAAACAAGAACATCCCATATGTCCATGAAGCTAGGCCTAAAGTTGAAAAATTTACAAACCAGATAGTATGGGAGCCTAACACATTGGTCGAAGTAGAATAGCAGGATCCCCCAACCACTATATCACAAATAACCATGCCATAGGTCCCAAAAGAGAAAAGGCCTAGGCAAGATTTATCTCCGCCTATCACGGAGGTATCGTCAAAAGAATTCCAGCTGCATACCAAGAGGCCTAAGACTTTTGCAGTTCCTGGCTCGACCAGGGAAAAAGAAGCCCCGTCTACTACAGTGACCAAAGTTGATAGGCCACCCTTCAGTTCGAGTCGCCATAAGGTCATAACCTCATCATTGCCGAAAAATTCTACAGATTCTCCATTGACCACCTAGCCAGGCAAGGTGGGACCAAAGTTGAGTATCTTCGAAAATTATGAGTTGATCAAGAAAAGGAACCAGAACCTGACCAATAGTACTTGCGCCTAGTTCTAGAAGTAGACATCGACTGTGAAACATAGGTTTCTATAAACATTCGACACCGAGAAGGGCAGAATGCATATGGAATTCCTCCAGGCATAGGTACCAGATCCAAAGGTGATCACTAACTATAAAAGGGCCACCTTCGAATTCCAGATGAAGGACGTGCATCTGGTAGATCATATGGATCTGCACAAGCAGACGTAGGAAATGGTCTTTTACACATTGGCGCATGCTTCCACTATTGCATACAAACTGCAAGTGTCCCTGAATAATTTTCAAACACAACTGAAGTTGGAGACGATATCGTCCTTTGCCAAGGACAATAGGATCAAGACTTTGGAGAAACTAGTTCTCAAGATCAATTATGATCCTTCGAACATGAAAGAAACTGAGGAGATGATTAATAAGAAGAATGATGACATAGCCTCCTTAAGGAAACAATTGAAGCTCCCACCCACAGAGGATTCACAGGTGTTAGCGACATTTCTTGTCCTAGGCACAAGATCATTCGGGTCTGCAAGTTGTATGAGGAGCGCCCAAGCGCAGCATGAAAAATCTCGTTTTAAGGCTTCCAATCAAGTAAGCGAGTGAAATTCCATTGTCAACGGCCCAGATTCATCCATAAGAGAAGATCAACGGTCATCGGGATATCGGGGCTAGTGGATTTGCACCGGGATTAGCATGATGGGTAGTGTCCATATACATTCATGAAGGATCTTTACCATCCATCCAAAAGGACACGTGGTGCACGATCATGTCATGTTGGTGTTCGGGGATTTGAGGGGTAAGAGCTCGTCGTCATTTTACGTCTTGAAACCCCAAACCCTGAAACGCCGATAAGCGCCTTTGAAGCTAAGCCCATGGTCCTAGAACCTAGTCACGTCAAGCGAGCTTGATTATGGAGACAACCCTCTTCTAACATCAAATGTCATCTCAGTCGTCCGTCCATCGATGAAACTCAGGTGCATTGGACTTAAAGGGGGCATGGATCTAGGTGGCCAGGATCTACGTGCTTAGATCTACGGTTAGGAGCGGATTCCGGAGGCCCCCCACTTTTCTACCTTTAAACGGAGGGGGGGGGTATGGAATCGAGGGTGCACCTCTCCAACAACTACGATCAGAGCACCAGGATCAACAACACATAGGTAATTCTGGACCCCCCTTTCCTTTCTACCTTTAATAGGGGGGGGTCCAGAATCAGACACTCATCTTCCCAACGTCCGAGATCAAAGAACCCGAATCAGTGGCGCTCAAGTGATCCCACCCCTCTCAGTCGCTTCTCTTTTAATCATGTGGGGCCTTCCCCCATCGTGTCATCCCTCGAGCTGCCTTTCCCCTGCAGCCTATCTTCCACTTCACCTCATAGCATGCCCCCCCCTCAGTCCATCATCCTCCTACTAGCTGCCATGTGTCCTCCCTCTCTCCACGTCACCCGTCCATTCCATCCTCATGGCACCCTTTGTCCTTTTTCGCATTTTCGCCTGACACCTCATGCTAGGTGTTCTTCAGCTTCTGTTTCTTCTCCATCACCTACACAGTGTGCATGCCTTCAACCCCATCACACCCTCATCCACATCATCCATAGGGGTCCCTCACAGTAGTCCAGTGAAGTAGCGTCCAAATAAAGACCATTCGGCTGATCCAGGTGGCACCATTAGGAGATCTTCACGTCCCAGAAGGCAGAGTTGACCGAGGACGTCCCCGATCCAGAAAAAATAGTTATTGCGGCAGTTGATGGTGGTTGAACATCAACTCCACCATAAAAGGAAGGTCTGGCAAAGGACTAATTTATGTCGACTCACCTGCAGAAGGACAATCTGAAATCTAATGGCGTCTGTCATAGGCGCACGACCATTCTGAGTCAGCAGACACAATTCTTTAATACAATGTCTCATTTTTGCAGATGTTGTTATTTTTGAGTATATGTAGGCGTTTTTTCCATTTTTGTATCCATCGATGGTTGAGCAAAGCTCCCGACTATAAATTTTTGATGAAGCGCTGGTCGCTCTGGTTTATGTAAAAGAATTTGAGATTTCTTACTTTATGGATGTCAGCCTCTTTTCCATCTCTTTTATACTATGTTATAACAACTCGGAATTGGAGGATCCAGTTGAGTTGTAGATATTATAGGATGATATAGGTTGGATCACTGTAATAGTTACGTTGTTTCTAATTGGTTCTTGTTATTTTCGTAGCGCTGAACGACTCAGAATTGGAGAATCCAGTCGAGTCCCTTTTCAGTTCCTTGGAACTCTAGACCAAGAGGATCTTGGCTTCTAATTTTTTCATCCTCAAGCTCCCGAAGGCCTGTCGCCCTAGGTAGTCTTGTTCTCCCTTCTCACAAGTCTTCCCTCTACCATCCTTTAATCCCTTTACTGACAAAAGTTGGATCAAGACCTCCTTTGCCGCATATATACCAAGCCCAGTTCCCTAAGTCAAAGTTTTATCTTCTTGATTCTTTACCCATCTGATCACCCCATTTATTAAACCGTGACATAAAACGAATGGGTGTCAGGCTTTGCTCCTGCTAGCAATCCAGGAGTGACTTCTGATGCTAACATTTCTGGTGCCATTGTCGGGGACGAAATTGAAGATTTTCCCTGGGCAGAATGACATTGAGCCTCTGATTCTGAAGGTGCATCATACATTAGAGCCCTTCAAGATTGCTACTGTGCACCTGGTGATTCCACTGTGGCGACTCCATTATTTCCACTTCACTATTTCAGCTGTGGCTACTGTTGGCACACCTGAAAACTGACCCAGAGGAGCTTTCTTGAGAAGGTTTCAGCAGCTTCTTTCTCAGCCTGAGAAGCTTCCTGGGGTAACAACAACGTTAGGATCTGGCCTTTGATGGTGAACAAGGACCAGACACATTCGAAGCTGCACATCTTTCACCTGGAAACTCCATGATTCAAGGATCTATTGGTGACTCCATTGGTTCGATATGGAGAAAATCCTTGCTCGTAGGTTTGCTCCTTTTAATTTTTCTGCTATTCCTGGCTTTCCTAATGTTGCCCCCTCTCTGAATGAATGGGGCGATTATTTTCCCATATTTGGAAAATGTGAAGGGGACAACCCTGCTCATCACCTCAATGAGTTTCATGAACTCATGCGTCAGTGGGAGATACATCATGAGGATGTATTACTTAAGATGTTCATGTTCTTGTTAGCACGGGATGCACGTAAATGGTATCATTCTTTACCCCCTTCTAGCATTTCTTCACTCTTAGAGTTTCATGCAGCTTTCATCACCTATTTTCGGGAGTTTTATCCCTCTGAGTTAATTTTTCATAACTGTGGTGAGGGATACCACAACTCTGTACAAAATGAAGCTATTTCTGACATAGGCTATGAGGATAATCCTGACGACCTGGATCAGAAATCATTCCTTTCTCCTCCTCATTCATCTGCATCAGAGGAGTGTTATGGAGGTGATGAAAATCCCAGGGAGAAAGAAGACACCCTAAGTAAGCTAAGGGAACAGGTGAAGTGTCTCTCTGTTCAATTAGAAAGGTTGAAATCTGAAGACTGTGCAGAGGATTTTCCAGATTGGGAGGAATAAGATGACCTGAGTGAAATAGTGGAGCAGGCGGTATTCCCCACTCCCCAATGTGCAAAATTGGAATCTGAAGACAATGAAGAGGATTTTCTATTCTTCGAGGAAGATGGTCTAAGTAGCTCTTTTGAAGAGATTATTGAAGATTTCTTGGATGCGTTAGCATCTACCCCCGATGAGCCTGCTGTCTCATATTTAAATGAAGAAGCCATTGTGGAAGAGGATTTCTCTCTCTTCCTTCATGAGATTTCCCATGATGTATTTACATTTGGGATTAAAGAGAAGGATCGGGAGACCTTTCCCATTTCACAAGATGGGGTAGTGCACGAAAAAGAGGAGGAGGAACCAGAGGAACGACTGAGCGCTCATTTCTTTTTCCATCCAGAGTCAGTTAGCAAGCAACCACCACCCGAGATCAGTGAGCCTACGATAGTTGTCCACTCACATGTGCTTGTCAGAGATATTCATCCACATGAGAACAACTGTGTAGTAGAGGAGGATGCCTGTCACCAATTTTCTAAAATTTTCCACTCATTCTATGATCCTGTAGTCAGTGGCATTTCCCCTATGCCCCGGAGCCGCCCTATTTCATATCAACTCTAGCTTGTAAGGAGGAGTTGAAGATAGTAACCATTCTTCTATCATGATTACACCATCTGCTGATGATCATTGACAGAAGGAAGGAGCTTCTATCCAGGAAGTTGCTTGAATGGCTATGGTGGAAATCAACTTTCACCTAGCCCCATATAAAGTGTTTTATTAGTTTAGGATTGTATATAAATAAGCTCCTTTGAGCATGTATCTTTATTTTGTTACTTTTATTTTTCGGCTTGTATTTTCAGCAGGAGGATGTTTTGAGCCTGACTCCATAGCCCAACACCAAGGCACTGAAGCTGCGGAATGAGTTCTTAGATCATCACAGGGATGACTCTATCCCCCATGGAGCCTAATGTTAGCGACATTTCTTTTCCTAGGCACAAGAGCATTCATGTCTGCAAGTTGTATGAGGAGCGCCCAAGCGCAGCATGAAAACTCTCATTTTAAGGCTTCCAATTAAGTAAGCGGGTGAAATTACATTTTCAATAGCCTGGATTCATCCATAGGAGAAGATCAATGGTCATCGAGATATTGGGGCTAGCGGAGTTGTGTCGGGATTAGCACGATGGGTAGCATCCATATACATTCATGAAGGATCTTGACTGTCCATCCAAAAGGACACGTGGTGTGCGATCATGTCATGTCGGTGTTCAGGGATTCGAGGGGTAAGAGCTCCTCATCATTTTACGTCTCGAAACCTTGAACCCTGAAACATCGATAAGCTCCTTTGAAGCTAAGAACATGGTCCTAGCACCCGATCACGTCAAGCGAGCCTGATTATGGAGGCAACCCTCTTCTAACATCAAATTTCATCTCATTTGTTCATCCATCGATGAAACTCGGGCACATTGGACTTAAAGGGAGCATGGATCTGGGTGGCCAAGATCTACGCTCTCAGATCTACGGTCAGGAGTGGATTTTGGAGGCCCCCCACTTTTCTACCTTTAAACGGAGGGGGGGGGTCCGGAATCGAGGGTGCACCTCTCCAACGGCTACGATCAGAGTGCCCAGATCAACGATGCACAGGCAATTCCGGACCCCCCTTTCCTTTCTGCCTTTAATAGGGGGGGGGGGTCCAGAATCAAGTGCACATCTTCCCAATGGTCGAGATCAAAGTACCCGGATCAACGACGCTCAGGCGATCCCACCCCTCTCAGCCGCTTCTCTTTTAATCATGTGGGGACTTCCCCCGTTGTGTCATCCCTCGAGCCACCTTTCCCCTGCAGCCTATGTTCCACTTCACCTCATAGCATGCCCCCCCCTCAGTCCATCGTCCTCCTACCATCTACCATGTGTCCTCCCACTCTCCATGTCACCCGTCCATTCCATCCTCGTGGCATCCTTTGTCCTTTTTCTCATTTTCGCCTGACACCTCATGCCAGGTGTTCTTCATCTTTCGTTTCTTCTCCATCACCTCCACAGTGTGCACACCTTCAACCCCATCACATCCTCGTCCACATCAGCCATAGGGGTCCCTCACAGCAGTCTAGTGAAGTAGCATCCAAAGAAAGACTGTTCGTCTGATCCAGGTGGCACCATTAGGAGACCTCCACGTCCCAGAAGGCAGAGTTGACCGAGGTCGTCCCTGATCCCAAAAAAATATTTATTGCGGAAGTTGATGGTGGTTGAACATAAACTCTGCCATAAAAGGAAGGTCCGACAAAGGACTAATTTACATCGACTCACCTGCAGAAGGACAATCTGAAATCTAATGGCGTTTTTCATAGGCGCATGATCATTCTGAGTCTGCATGGGCAGGCTATCAGAAGCCTTGCAGACGCAATTCTTTAATACAGTGTCTTGTTTTTGCGGCTGTTGTTATTTTTGAGTATATGTAGGCATTTTTGCCATTTTTGTATCCATCGATGGTTGAGCAAAGCTCCCGACTGTAAAATTTTGATGAAGCGTTGGTCGCTCTGGTTTATGTAAAAGCATTTGAGATTTCTTACTTTATGGATGTCAACCTCTTTTCCATCTCTTGTATATTGTGTTAGAACAACTCGGAATTGGAGGATCCAATCGAGTTATAGATGTTATAGGATGATGTAGGTTGGATCACTATAATAGTTACGTTGTTTCTAATCGGTTCTTGTTATTTTCATAGCGTGGAACAATCGGAATTGGAGGATCCAGTCAAGTCCCTTTTTAGTTCCTCGAAACTCTGGACCAAGAGGATCTTGGCTTCTAAGTTTTTCATCCTCAAGCTCCCGAAGGCCTGTCGCCCTAGGTAGTCTTGTTCACCCTTCTCACAAATCTTCCATCTACCATCCTTTAATCCCTTTACTGACAGAAGTTGGATCAAGACCTCCTTTTCCACATACATACCAAGCCCAGTCCCCTGAGTCAAAGTTTGATCTTCTTGAGTCTTTACCCATTTGATCACCCCATTTATTAAACCGTGACATAAAACTAATGGGTTTCGGGCTCTGCTCCTGGTAGAAATCCAGGAGTGACTTCCGACGGTAACAGCAGGTGAAGGAGATAATAGAGAAAGAAGGAGAGAAATATGAAATGCTCAAGCTACTCATGGAGAAGAATGCACAGTTTAAGGAAATGGAAGCTAAGATGGAGAAGATATTAAAATAAAAAGAGAAACTGAAGCCGATGGAAGTCATTCCATTGAGTGTTATTCCAATTTCAGGAGTGAGCACAACATCAGTGATAGAAGTCCCATCCATGACTCCATTGACATCCCTAGAGAAGACAACCAACCTGGCTAAGTCTATGGAAAAGATGAACCTATAGGAAATAGAGATCAGCAGGCTCAAAAAGGAGATTGAGAACCTTCAGGAACTCAAATCTTCCTTTCAGACCAGCCTCTCCAAGGAAAAGTGGGTGACAGATCAACTCAAATAGGAGTTACAATATCTCCGGAAGAAAACAGTGGCAGGAAAAACTTTGGCCGAGGTTAAAGAAAGTGTATGGATAGATATCACCAAGTCCATGAATGAGATATGGCCCATGATACATATAATGTTTGAGTAGAATGAATTGGTGCAGAGAGGCAAACAGGCCATCGAGAAGATCAGATCATAATTGGGAGAGATGCCAACACAGGTGAACGAAATCATCAAGTTCCTAAATTCTAAGACCAGGGAAGAGCTGGAAGAGCTGAAAATTGAAGACAGAACAGAGACCATCCTTTAGGTCAAAAGAGTTTTGACCAAGAGAGGATTAATGCTTCAGATGGAAGAAAAGGTTTAGGCCATGGACCTAGGGGTACAAAGATTCTTTAGTAATATTGAGGCTCTCTAGAAGAAAGGTCTTCCTGGTCTGAAGGTAATCAATGATAAATTGATGACACTCCCAGACTACAAGAAGATATTGGCCGATGTGTCTAAGGACAGTTCAAAGTTTGTAGGAATTCAAGGGAGCATCATTGGCAAGGCATTTTGAGATGCACTTCAGTGGGACATCATTATCCAACATGAGATTCGATATATCTTCCTCACCAAGCCTACCTTCGCCAAGTACAGATAAATGGATGAAGTGTATCAAAGGATACTCAAAGTCAACGTGCCCAGTCATCTCCAATGGGAGGAACTCTGTGATCTAATTGAGTAGTAGATGAGCTGTCCCAGTCTAGTCATTTGTCCAGTCAGATGAGGTCGTGCAGAGGCTTCATCAACGACCCACCCAGAAATTAGCATCCAGTTACACCACATCATCAAGAAGTTCCTAGATTTAGGAAATTTGTTAAGTTAGTTAGGATAAAAATAGATTTAGCACATCCTGGTCATTAATCATAGGATCGTTTGTAATTTGAGTTATAAATACTTCATCTTTCGAAGTATTGGGGGTTGTTGATCTTCACACCCTGAAGCTATCAAACTGTAATATTTTTGAAGAGATCTTCCATTAATAAAAAGGAGTCACTTTTACAGGATTCTTGTGTGTACTCACTGGTGACGTTTTTCTCTCTAAGTTGAATGTTATTCTCTCTTTGTTGTCATATTGTTTTCTAAATCTAATCTTTAGAAGTAATGAACATTACAGGATTTATCTCGTATACCCTGTTTCTGACTCGGAAGATTTTAGTGTTTTATCTTCTGGTGTTTTCAATAAAGAAATTATTAACTTCTTCTTTGTTGAAATTATCTTTCTCATCTTTTCTGCTATTCATCATTTATGCTACTAAAGAATCCAGTGATTATATTATCTCGCCCTGTGAAAGTTTTTCCTTTGCGTTTCTGGTTTGGATTTCATATTTTATTTAAAACACAAACCCCATAGCCCAATGGATGTGTAGACTGTCTCAATCGAATCGACATACACTACGACAACAAACCCAACCTATTTATTTACCTAGCCTAATATTCAAAATTTGAAACATAGCTAAATCATATAGAGAGATCCCTCTCCGAAGTTGGAAGGGATAGATCCCAGCTTCAAAAGCGGTTGGATAAAGTTACTTTAGTAGATTTCTTCCTGTCAACCTCTAGGAAATTTACCAAGTGCTAGAAGGTCCCACCTAACCATCCATGAGAAACTAACGTAGATGGAGATAATTGTAGCGTAGGTTGAAGGAGAGATGTAATTAACATTGGTTATACTAGCCCTTCACAGGTCATTGTATCCATCATAGTACGTGTCGTCAAAGTAAAGTTGATGAATGGACTCTGACGAGGAGGACTCTCAGAACCAATGATAAACGTTTATCAACGATCGAATGGTTATTGTGCATAGAAATTTTGTTGAGAGTTTCGGTGTCCTGGTGAGTCTAAAATGAAATAAAATATCGATGGAAAAGATCAAATATGGACCAAATCTAACAATGGATGAGTTTTTAGGTCTTGATGAATAAATCCTCAATTGAGATGTATTCAAGAAGTTGATTAGATAGTTGTAGTGTGTCAATTTTGTATTGTGTCTTTTGTTGGGATATGAACAATTGATAGACAAGATCAAATGAAAAAATGATCATAAAAGAATTGACCATCCAGGTGGTATTAAGGGATTTGATACCTTGATGATCTTGATATCAAGGAAAAAATTGACAGATGAGATCAGTCAGGAATATGATCGAACAATGGTTGAGCTTTGAGAACCAGTGAATGATATTGCATCCAACATAATGGATCCAAGTCTAATTTTCATGGAGGAATTTTAAAGAATCTTTGGAGTCGGATTTTGAGAAAGAATAAAATATATTTGGAGGAATTTTAAAGAATATTTATTTCCAAATTACCTCATAATAAGAATAGGGAAAACAAAGATAAATATGATTTAACCCTAATGAAATAATAAAGGGTAAAACTCAACAGAACAAATGTTGGGGTACATGCTCAACAACATACTCAGTGACATACTATTTTTCTCATAGTTGCATGCAAACACTTTTTCATGCACCATGAATGCATCTTACGAGCTCCATGCAGACACTCTTGCATGTGCCATGCATGCATCTATTGATCCACATGCAAATAATTTTGCATGCATCTAAGTAGCAACATGCAGGTACTCTTTCATGCAACATGCATGCATCTGAGGAGTCACATGTAGCATGCATGCATCTTGGGATATTGCTTCTATTATGGAATGCATGTGGAGTTCTCACTTGAGCTTAAAGCTCATATTTGACCATTTTCTTGCTATTAGAAACTTTCGACTTTAGTTAACTATTGCAAGTGGGAGAGGTTTATTCTCTACTTGAGAATGCACATGGAAACCCAACCTAGTGTGCATTACTGCTCATGTGGAGATTCTTATGTATTGTACTCATTATCAAGGATTAATACGTTATCATTAGAATTGTTTTCTTAGTCTCTTATGTGTGAATATTGATTCTATTTTTATCTCTCCTCTCTCGCTTTTGCAATTAGCTAGTGTAGTATTTCCTTCTCATAATTAGGTCTTGGATTATGGTTTGATCCTACAAAAAAAACTTCCATAAAAAAATAATAATGTCTACTCCAAAGAGAACAACTAATCATCTTCTAAAAGTGATGGAGATTGAAGAAGATGTTATGTTCATGGCCCTAGAAATAGATCAAATGAAGATGACGACACTGATGACATGCCAGAAACTGGAGAAAATGATGATATGGATGTTGATTATGAAGGAGAATTATTTTGTGCTCTATATGAAATAAAAAGGCTCGGAATAAAGAATAGACAGTTGAAGGAAGAATTGTCACACATTCTGATACGGTGTCTCAATTAGAAGAACAAAAGAAAGTTGAAGAGGAAATAAAAGGTCAAATCAAAAACAAAGAAGAAGATTGTGGAAAACTTGAAAAATAAAACATTTCCCTAAGAAAGGAAATTGATATGATTACAATTGCTAAAAACAATCTAAATTTTGAAATAAGTTTTGTGATGTTAGACAATATGCTCAATAATGAAAGGTCACCATTTGACAAAACTTGAGTTAGTTACAATCCCAACTCCACATTGCAGAAAACCCAGGAAGAACCCAAGAGCTATGTTGTGGCCCTGAAAAATCCCATCAAACATGATGAGAAATCCAATGAAGAAAACCATGACTAGCAGAAGCCTATTGTCCTTCATAGGAATAATAAATTCAGAAAGGTGATAACACCAACAGGACCTACTATGAATAGGTATGAATATCTCTTTCTTGGTAATTTTCTTTCATGCAACAATTTTGGACGTAAGGAAATAAACTATAAAGCATATCCAAGGTGTAATACCCCTAGACCGAACCCCAATTGTAAATGTAAATGCAAATGTACTTAAGTTGGTGAGTTGTTTGATATCATTTTTCATGCACCTTTCATTGTATAGTACGCACATGTACTGTGCACTAAAATGATGAAGTGTGGACATTCCAAGAAACCACGTGCAACAAACTTAAGTGTGCATGATTTTGAGGCTAGGGATCCCTTTGTGTATATGTTGTGTTGTATAGGATGGTGAGCTAGTTATTATAAGCTAGAAGGCTTACGTGTTGAATTAGGTCGGAGAGCCTAGATGCTAAAGGCTAGTGAGCCTATTTTTGTATATGTCTCATCATTAATATAATACATCACTGAATGTAGACCAAACATGATAATAGAGTATGGGGGACTAAAATCCAATAGTTACGGAAAGGGGGATAAAAGTTAAGGATAAGGGGATAAGTTAGGGAGCTTAATCCAAAAAGGAATATTATATTAATATTCCTTAAAGTATAAATTATGGATAATTATTTTATCCTAATTTCTAAGGATAGGGACAAGTGGGCCAAAGAGGTTCTCAACATGACAAGTGTCAAATTGGGAACATGCATACATATAGTTTGGACTTAGTTCATTTTCCCATTCATTCCATCATCATTAAGAGACTCATTCAATTTTCCTTTGTACCTTCTTGTACCTGTATCCATACCTATACTTGTATATGTTCCTAGTTAGTTGGGGATTTGGACTGAAGAAGTAGGTTTTCAGGCCCATGGGATACTGAAGATTCAGGT
The DNA here is from genome assembly GCA_010110895.2 of Picea sitchensis. NCBI lineage: Eukaryota > Viridiplantae > Streptophyta > Pinopsida > Pinales > Pinaceae > Picea > Picea sitchensis. The sequence continues at coordinate 122,936 of SNQJ01S0045174.1, read as the reverse complement.
TATCAGGCCCATGAGAAATTCTCTCTTGGTGAGAGAATTGTTGGGAATTGATTTCTTGAAGGTGAAAAATTGCATATACAGGGATTTAAGACTTCCTTTCCAGCCTGTTGTTGAATCTTGGAAAGGAAGTGGGGTAGCCAACGGACTATTGAGAAGAGAAGGGGCACACTTCCTGGGGTGGGACAGACATGTGGTGAATGAGGGATTGTAGGCTATTAGTTCGAATTAGCACATGTGAGGGAGTTTTTCCTATTGTCTGAGATACATCAGTATGGTTAGGAATCCCTTTACCTAGATGGATTTTTGTCCCATACCGAGGGTGACCCACTGCTTAGTGTGATGAGAAACGTGGTCCAAGTCTGAGAGGTTCATGGAAGGTCTGCACATAGTTGGTGATATTTTTACCAAGATAAGTGTTAATGCGTGTTAAATTACATGCTTCATTATTATTTATGCATTTATTTTTATGGTTTTTCCTGTGTGTGCTACATGTGTATTTTTATTATTATTTTTAATTAATTTGTGCATTTGGAGAATGTATTTTTCTTTTTAAAGTTTTATATATAAATTTCTGTGATAATTTCTTTGTGTATATGTTTTAATTTTGTATACAGTTCAGAAATTTTTACGTGGCATAGCCCAGTTGGATGATGGGGATGTTACAATATGGTATCAGAGCTCCAGTTTTCAACACAGGGCCTAGATGGGCCAAGCAAGTTGAGTTGAAGTGAAATTTCACAGAGAATTGATTTTGAGGTGGCCAAATTTCAAGATACAGAGCGTCCATGGTAAAAATTAGAAGCAATTGCGTGGAATTGGGAAAAAGTTCCAATTTAGGTTCTTAAATTCACGGAAACATTGAGAAATTTGGCCAAGTAGTGAGATATTCTTAATTTAATATCTATTCTAGAAAATTCAGACCTAGAATTGGTCGAATTTGAAGTTACAGGGAAGCCATGATAGATGGAGAGATATTAGTTGATTAAAATTCTTAATTCTTGAATTGAGTTTGGGAAACATTCATTCCAAGAATGTCAACCAACAATGATTTGTTGTTGTAGAGGTTGAATTGGTGTTATAGGGGTGAAATTGAACAAATTTCATAGTTGCAGAATGTCTATGGTGAAAATTGGGAATGTTTTTGGCAAAAGCCCCAATTTCTGCAGTGGAATTCATGAGGAATTGATGCACATAAAAATGAATGTGTGCAGGTGTATGCAGTAAAAATCCATGATGCGTAGTGAAAATCTTGTGATATGTGGAAAAGAAGGGTGTGTGGCTATGCTTGCTACAATTTAGCTTTGCACGTTGCAAAGTGGTAATGCGCAGAAAATATTGGCACGTGGGTGTGCACACTTAAATTTGGTGTTGCACAGTATAGAGTGGCAATGCACAGAAAATATTGGTGCACGGGTGTGTGCACTTAAATTTGGTGTTGCGTGGTGAAGAGTAGTAATGCGCAGAAAATATTCACGCATGGGTGTGTGCACTTAAATTTGGTGATGTGTGGTGTAGAGTGATAATGCAGGGAAAATATTGTTGCACGAGTGTGCACACTAAATTTAGCATTGCACGGTGTCGATTGAGTGGAGCATGTGTAATACTAGCATGCGCAGTGTGCACTCGCATAATAAAGGCACACGTGGTGTGCATAGTATTGATAGAGCACGGAGGAATTTTGTTGGTGTGTGCGCAATGTGGGTATATGTTGTTGCGCGACAATTTAATTGATGGTGCACGCGGAGTACTGGTGTGCGATGAGGTGTACTAAAATTTTGCATGGTGCAACATGTAGTGTGAAATGCACACAAAATATTAGCGTGTGACAAAAATTCCATGCAACAAGTATTAGTGCATGAACTAAAATTGTGCACAGTGAATATTGGCGTGCGACACAAAAGTAGTGCAGACTAGTTATTGGCGCAATAGAGAAGTTATCTACCTCGGTTATAGGTGCGTGGATCATATGCTACCTTATGGTGTTGTTGTGCATTTTAAATATGGGTGTACATGTTCAAATTTGTGCATGCGAAGTTGTTTGGATTGTGTACAACAACAGAAAACCAGTGAATTTCTGTGACATTTTATACTATTTGAAGGTCATATTTTTGTAACACGCTTTTGAGGCCCTAAACAACATTTTTAGCTAGTCAAAAACCCCAAAAATAGAGTATATGAAAGTACAGGTTGTCTCTAGAGCTCAAATGAAAGGTCCCAGAGAGTTATTTCTAATGGTTTAAACCATTCGTCAAACAGATATTTTATGGGGAATTTATAGGACAAATAGTGGAGGGTACATTTTAAGACCCAACTAACTTCGAAGGGTCATAACTTTCTACACAAGACTCAAAATGGAGCATGCAAGCATGAGTTTTAAAGGTCTTGGACAATAGAATATAATTGTTCACCTGAAAAATTGATCTAGGCATTCAATTTTTAGGAAATCAGAGGAAAGAATTTGGATGCATTATTGAACCATAATGGTTCATATTTTCATGAAATTGTTGAAATAGTTAGCCTGACAAAGTTCTATTGGTTGCACATTTTGCAGAGTTAACAACAACTATATCAGATCAATATCAGAACAAAGTGTAGAGAAATGGAATATGCATAGGGGGCTTAAATCCAAGAATATGAGATCAGAGGGATGGATGTCCATATGGGCATTTAAGGAACAACCTCCAATGGACATGGAGAAGGAAGGGATGAAAACATGAATATAGTAGAGACCATTAAAAATTTGTAGAAGGGTGTCCAAATCCATAAATCTAATAATGAAAGGATTATGAGAGGCAAGGAGAAGCAGGAGGAATTCAACATGAAGTTAATGCAGATCTTGAATAGAATATAAAATAAATTGGATAAGGAGAGTATCTCAAGAAAATCAGGAAGTCACGAGTATCCTGATGAGAAAATAAGAACAAGAAGTGTTAGTAGACATCACCATCACTCCCCAAGGAATTCTAGTAAGAGAGCACACAAAATATAAAGTCCACCCCCTGTCAGGAAGCATAAGAGGTCTAGGGTGGATGAGCTATGAGGAAAAATGAACAAAATCAAACCTCCTACATTTGATGGTGAGCACAAGAAGGATGAAGATGAAGAGACATGGTTTTTGGGAATGAGAAAGTAGTTTCAATTGCATAATTATTCTACTCATGCAGAAGGAACAATTTCCAGCTATAAACTCAAGGGAAAGGAATCCATGTGGTCAGATCAGCTTGTGCAGGTGCAACAAATTAATGAGAAAAAATGTTACTTGGAAGAAATTTAAGAAGTATTTTGAAAAGAAATATTTGACTAAGAGATAGTATGAGAAGAAAATGAAAGAGTTCTTTGAACTCAAACTTGGGAGTATGACCATAGATGAATATGAAAGAAGGTTTTTAGAACTGTTGAAGTATGTTTCTTTCATCAAGGATGAGACAATTAATATCCATAGGTATTTGATTGGAATTCCATCATTCATTAGTGGAAAGATACAATATGATGATTCCAAAACATTGGAGGATACCATAAGGTAGGATAAATGCCTATATGATCAACAAAAAGAAAGGTCAAATTTCCAAAAAGCTTGGGAAGGAAAAAACAAATGCAAGATGGATCAGAGGAAGAAGGGGACTAGGCCACCATTCTTCAGAAATAATCCTCAAAGATAGCCAACTTCTAGAGAAACCCAAATGATAGAGACAGTGAGTCAAAGGTCAAGGAAGCCACCTATTCAATGTGGGGGTTGTAAATGAGATCATATGCTTAGATATTGTCCTCACATAGGTGAAATGGTAAGGATTGTTCACAATGTACAACAAGTTGAAATAGTGTAATGCATGGGCATAAGTGTACCAAAGATATATGCATCCTTGGACAATAATCAAGAAGAGTATCAATTACATATGATTGAAGTGGAAGGTATGATCAACAACCAAACCATTATTATTTTAATTGATTAAGGTGCTAGTAATAGTTATATAGATCCTAAGATGGTGGAAAGTTTGCATTTTCCAAGAAGCAAGCATGGAAAATATTGGTTGGTGCAGCTGGCTACCGGAGCTAAAACAAAATTTAATGTGATGGTTAAATCATGTCCTGTGGACATGAATGGACTGAATACCAAGTCAGATTTAAACATTTTTCCTTTATGTTCATATCACTGTCTAATTGGGATGAATTGGTTGGACCAACATCATGCTATCCTAGATTGTCATAAAAAGGAATTTACTTTCTTGGATGAGGAAGGGAACCTAGGGACAATGCAGGGAATTCCCAGGGTAGTAACCATCAGACAAATTTCAGCATTGTAGCTGAAGAAATGTTACAGAAAAGGGTGTCAAATATTTGCAGCTCATATGGAAGAAACACCTAAAGATAGGGTGTCAAATATTGAATATTATGTAGTCCTAAAAGAGTTTGAATATGTGTTTAAGGAAATACTAGGATTACCCCCTAAAAGAAACATTGATTTCTCCATAAATATGATGCCCAGAGCAACTCCAGTATCCAAGACTCCCTACAGGATGAGTACACAAGAATTGAAGGAGTTGAGTACACAAGAATTGAATAAGGGGTATATACGACCAAGTGTGTCACCTTGGGGTTCCCTGGTATTATTTGTGAAGAAAAAGGATGGAACATTGAGACTTTGCATTGACTTCAAGCAGTTGAACAAGGTAACTGTTAAGAACAAGTATCCTTTGCCAAGGATCAATGACCTCTTTGATCAGTTGAAAGATGCAAAAATATTCTCCAAGATTGATCTTAGGTCAGGTTATTGTCAAGTAAGAATTAAGGAAGAAGGCATCAACAAGACTACTTTCAGAACAAGTTCTAGTCATTATGAGTTCACAATGGTGCCATTTGGGTTATCAAATGCACCCGTTGTCTTCATTTGTTTAATGAATGGTATTTTCAGAGAATACTTAGATAAGTTTGTCATTGTATTTTTAGATGAAATTCTTATATATTCTAATCCGGAGGAAGATAATGAACACCACTTGAGGATGGTATTACAAGTATTAAGGGAGAATCAGTTATATGCCAAATTGAGCAAGTGCTCATTTTATCAGAAGAAAATTCATTATTTGGGGCATATCATTTCATAGGAATGGATAATAGTGGATCCTGAGAATATAGAAGCCATTAGAGGATGTTCAGTCCCAAAGAATGTGACATAGGTCAAATCATTCATGGGTCTTTCAGGATACTATAGGATATTTATTGAAAGATTCTCAAGGATTGCACACCCAATCACTTCCTTGCAAAAGAAGGGTGTGAAGTTTCAGTAGACATTGGATTGTTCAGAGAGTACTTTCGGATCCATCGCATAGGTTTTATGTTTTTCGACGTTTCGGACCAAACTAGTGTGGTCCCTCATCAGGAAAGCGTTATTGAAAAATGAAGGAAAATAGAATATAACACGTATATAAATACTCGAAAAGTTATTGTAAGGAGTTTCCAACACTTGAAGCAATTATTAACAAGTGCTCCAATACTAAGGATTGCAGATCCAAATGAATATTTTATTGTATGCACAGATGCATGTAAATAAGGACTTGCTAGAGTCCTTAGTCAAAATGGGTTTGTTGTATGTTATGAATCAATGAAGTTTAAGGAGCATGAAACGAACTATGTCACTCATGATTTGGAGTTGGAATCCATAGTGCATGCATTGATGAAGTGGAGGCACTACCTCATGGGGACAAGGTTTGAGTTGAGGACAAACCATAATGTTCTGAAATATTTATTTGATCAACCAACTATAAATGCTAGGCAAAGAAGGTGGTTATAATTTCTCAGTGAATATGACTTTGATATAAATCATATCAAAGGGAAAGAGCAAAAAGTGGTTGATCCATTAAACATAAGAGTGCATGAGTTGCATGCTTCAATAATTAGAATGTACCAATCATATTTGAAAGACATAATTTTGGAGGCTGCAAAATAAGATTTGCAATACACGGAATTAGTGGAAAAACTACAATAAGGTATTTTGCAACAGAAAATTGAAGACTATAAGCTAGAAAATGATGAAATTCTCATGTACAGGGGAAGAATTTATGTACCAAATTCCCAAGAATTGAAAATTTTGATATTGAGAGAAATGCATAATGTACCTTATGCTAGGCACCCAGGTTATCAGAAAACTATTGCAGCTATCAAGAGACAATATTATTCGCTTGGAATGAAGAAATAAGTTGTTGATTTTATTGCCAAATGTTTGGAATGTCAAAAGGTAAAGGTTGAGCATAGACACCCAATTGGTTTTTTATATCTATTACCCATTCCTGAGTGGAAATGGGAAGTTTTAACAATGGATTTCATCACCAAACTACCCAGAACAAACAAGCAGTATGATTATATTATGCTAGTGGTGGATAAGTTTACTAAAGCTACCCATTTTATTCTAGTAAAGGTCACTCGCAAGGAAACGAACATTGTTGATGTTTATATGAGATAAATTGATCAATTACATGGTATACCTAAGACAATTGTGTCTGACATAAATCCCAAATTTACATCAAATTTTTGGAAAGGATTATTTAAGGGATTTTGAACAAATTTGAATTTTGGCACAGCTTATCATCTAGAATCAGATGGACAAATAGAGAGGGTGAATCAAGTGATTGAGGATATGTTGAATATGTATGTGATGGATAAAACATCAAAATGGGAAGACTACCTACACTTAGTATACTTTTCTTATAACAATGGGTACCAAGAATCTCTAAAGATGAGCCCATTTGAGGCACTTTATGGAAGAAGGTGCAACACACCAGTCAGCTGGAATAAAACAACAGATAGAGCAGTGGTTGGGCCATAATTTCTCAGGGAAATGGAAGAGAAAATTTTGAAAATAAAATAGAATTTAAAGGATTCCCAAGACAAACAGAAATCTATGTTGATAAGGGCAGAACTCATAGGGAATTTAAAGTGGCGGACCAACAAAAGTTCCCTAAAGTTGGGAAATTGTTCAAAGTTGACATCTCGCTATTGTGGGCCATTTGAAATCCTAGGGAGGATTGGACCTGTAGCATACATGCTTTCCTTGATTACATAAATGACCATTCATATTGTATTTCATGTATCATTGCTTAAGAAATACATACTTGATGCTAATCATGTTATTTATTGGAATGTGATTCAGGTGGAGAGAGAAGGCATTTTCCAGGTACATCTAGAATGCATTCTGGACTGGAAAATCAAACATCTCTAGAATCAAACCATAGGGATTGTAAAGTTCCAACGGACCTGGTACAGTCCTGAAGACGCAACTTGGGAGCATGAAGATGCTATGCGAGCAAAATACCCACATTTTTTTGAGGATTTTTGAAATTTGGGTTGTATATGTGTATAAATTTCACTGAGGAAAGTGCATAAATAAGGGGAGGGGAATGTAATACCCCTAGGACAAACCCCAATTGTAAATTTAAATGTAAATGTACTTAAGCTAGTGAGTTGTTTGATGTCATTTTGCATGCACTTTTCATGGTATAGTGCGCACATGTACTACACACTAAAATGATTAAGTGTGCACATTCCAAGAAATCACACACAACAAACTTAAGTGCATGCGATTTTGAGGCCATGGAGCCCTTTGTGTATATGTTGTGTTGTATAGGCTAGTGAGCTAGTTATTATAATCTAGGAGGATCATGTGTTGAATTAGGCCAAAGAGCCTAGATGTTAAAGGCCAGTGAGCCTACTTTTGTATATGTCTCATCATTAATATAATACATCGTTGTGTGTAGACCAACTATGATAAAAGAGTATGGGGTAATGAACTCCACTAGTTAGGGAAAGGGGGATAAAAGTTAAGGATAAGGGGCTAAGCTAGGGAGTTTATGCCAAAAAGAAATATTATATTAATATTCCTTRAAGTATAAAGTATGAACAATTATTTTATCCTAAGTTCTAGGGATGGTGACAAGTGGGCCAAAGTGRTTCTCAACATGACAAGTGTCGAGTTGGGAACATGCATACATATAGTGTGGACTGAGTTCATTTTCCCATTCATTCCATCATGATTAAGAGACTCATTTAGTTGTCATATGTACCTTATTGTACCTATWCCCGTACCTATACCTATACATGTATCTATTTAGTTGGGGATCTAGACTAAAGAAGTAGGTTGTTAGGCCCATGGGAGATTGAATAGGCTAGTTTTCAGGCCCATGAGAAATACTCTCTAGATGAGATAATTGTTTGGAATTTATTTCCCAAAGGTGCCAAACTGCAGCTATAGGGCTCTGAGACTTCATGTCTGGCCTGTTGTTGAAGCCTAGAAAGGATGTGGGGAAGTCAAAGGACTATTGAGTAGAGAAGGGGCACACTTCCTAGGGTGGGATAGGCATGTGGGGAATGAGGGATTGTAGGCTATTAGTTCAAGTTGGCACCTGTGAGGGAGGTTTTTATGTTGTCTGAGATACATCATCCTGGTTAGGAATCCCTTTACCTGGGTGGATTTTATTCCCATCTCAGGGGTGACCCACTACTGAGAGTGATGAGAAATTTGTTCTAAGACTGACAGTTTCGTGGAATGTCTGCACGCAGTTGGTGATATTTTTACCAAGATAAGTGTCAATTTTATGTTAAATTACATGTTGCATTATTATTTATGAATTTATTTTTATTGGTTTTTCCTTTTGTTTGTTGCATGTGTATTTTTATTATTATTCTGTATGAATCTATGCATTTGCATAATGTATTTGTCTTTTAAAAGTTTTATATATAAATTTCTGCAAGGATTTATGTCTGTATATGTTTTAATTTTGTATACAGTTCGGAATTTTTTACGTGACATAGCCCAATTGGATGTTGGGGATGTTACACAAGGAATTATCAAAGAAGAAATGGTGGTATGTACAATGTTGCAAGAAATAATTATGTGAACAACAAATTCAAAAATCATGTTAACAACAAAAACATAAATTCATTTTCTTGACTACTTAACTATGATATTGAATGTTATAAATGAAATAATATTGACCATAAATCTTAGGATTTAAAAATGTGTATACATGCCCCTATGGAAAAATATATTTCTATCAACAATACCACCAAAGTATGGAAAAATAAACAAGAGAAGGGTTCTCAACAAGAATGTGATTTAGTAATGCATGCTCAAGATGAAGAAAGCTATTGGTACATTGAAAATGGATGCTCAAAAAATATGACTGGTAATCAAAACAAATTCCTTAATCTAAAGAAAGAGAAGGGAGGAAGTGTCTCATTTGAATATAATAAATCTACCAATATAATTGGGAAACGTAAAGTCACCCTTGGATGTGAGAATGCCACAAAAAAAAATGTTCTTCTAGTCGAATATATGAAGCATGAGCTTCTAAGTGTCAGATATATGTGTGACTAAGGATACACACTCCTTTTTAATTCCCAAGAATGTTTAATAAGTAAGAATATACTAGAAGATTGGTGGAAACAACAATTATAAATCCAAATAATTTATACATTACAAATAAAATTGGAAGAGAAGTATGTTGTATGGGAAAGACAGATGAATGTTGGTTATGGAATAAGAGAATCAGACATTTGATTTTTGAAAAATTGGTGAAGGTTAGTAACAACCAGGAAGTAAGAGGTATAAAAAAATTCATCAAGCCCTCAAACCCAATTTGTAAACATTGTCAACATGGGAAGCTAACAAGAGTTAAATTTAGAACCGAGGAACATTCAACATCAATACCATTACAAATCATCCACATTGATCTCTATGGGCCAATGAAATCACAATGTTTGCAAAGTGATCATTAATTCATGTTTCTCATTGATGATTACACAAGAATTACTTGGGAAACCTTTCATAAGAATAAATAATAATCCTCTGGGAAGTTTAAAGAATTCAAAGCGTTGGTTGAAAATGAAACATACCTGAAAATTAAATGCCTAAGATCAGATAATGGAGGAGAATTCACATCAGATGATTTTTATGAATTATGTGAAGATCATGGAATAACAAGACACTTCTTAGTTGAAATAAATCCACAAAAAAATGAAGTGGTTGAAAGGAAAAACATGATTGTACAAGAAATGGCCTGAACCATGTTAAATCAAGCTAAGTTGTGTAACATACCCAACCACCCACATGATGGGAATGCTACGTAAAAAAAATCACTTCTAAACTAATCTAGAATTTTGGAAATAATTGATTCAAAATAAAGCATGAAATAATTCAATAACCACACATGAAACAATCAATATTCATGCTACAACATAAGATAAATGAAAAATGTTCCATGCACAACAAAAGCCAGCAAGCATGCACATGAAATACATCTCAGAGATAAATATAAACAATGGAATATAAGTTATGCAAAAAACACAAGATCACTTATCTTTAATTAAACCATCACCAATTGGATGCAGACCAAGGATGTTCCTCCCAACCATATACATTGTTTTTCCAATTCTCAATAGAAAGTCATCTCCAACACATGGTTATGAATCCACAAGGATGTGTCCTAGGCCAAATATAAAACACACGAAAATTGACTAATTATCTCTCAGGTTTTCCCAACCACACAACAATCCTAATTTCCATATATTTTCCCCTTCATCCTGAACAACCCAAAGAAATTACCCCCTTTCTCTACCATGCAGTACCTTAGGTTGTTCCATTTCTTTCCATGGATCTAGTGCTACTGGTCAAGAAATATCCATGCTAGAAACTCAAAGGATTCTCAGTTTTGATAGCTCTTTTAGAACTACCATCAATCTCATTGATGCAGGAGCATTTTAGAAAGCCAAAGAGATAGTTGGACGCATAGATGTAATTTGAGCACATTTTTATGAAAACATTTTAAATTTTGAAATCTAAAACATTAATGTAATAGATAGGAAGAAAGTGCAATTGCATTTATATCTACATATCTAAACTGAATTTAGAGTGTATGTTCCTATCCGCTGGATGTAATAGACATTTATGTTTGTTTAATGCAAGTAGGTAGATATGAATGCTAGATTAGACAGTTTATAAGCATAGGAGGGAAAACAGATGATAGACACCCTAAACCCTTGTATCATTGTAACATATTTCAGAATTCATAAGATGTAGAGCTACAGAAGAGAATATAGGAGAACGTAAAATTTTATGCATTTTTAGCTATTGATATTTACCATGTATAGGAGCATTGAAATTAATAGAATAAATCTTTGATTCCAAATCTATGTGTTTGTTATGGTTGTTGGAACCACCTATTAAATGGTATGTTGCAGGCTTGTTTGTATTCTTTGTATGCATTTATTTCAATGCTATGTATGTTTGTAGGTTCTAGAATTTTATTTTGAATGTTTGAATTCCGGGTAAGGGAAGAATGAGTTTCAATTGTTTCTCTTTCTAAGAACTCCTGCAAAGAGTGCAGTGGAGGGTCCGCAAGGAGTGCATCGACCAGACTCCGAGTTTCATCTCAAAACTCTCAGAAGAGATTCAGATTGCGTTTTTATAGACACAAGATCCATGCAAGGTGTTCACAGGCCGAGTGAAGTCTTATATTTTACAAATCTAGGATGAATATTGAGATACTACTATTGCAAAGAGTGCACAGGGTCGAAGACTCAAATAACCAAAGGGTATTTGAAATTTTTATGCAAGGAGTGCGTGCAGGGATCCTTTTGGAATCTTGAGTTTACAAGAAAAATATTAGGAGGGATTTAACCTTTGAAGTGGTCAAAAGGAGACAAAGGTCGAAATCGTCTCATATAAGTCAAGTTCAGGAAGGAGAACACCGAGTCGTTTGGGCAGAAGTCATTGAGAATTGAATCGGGTGGTTAGAATTCTCCATGGAGAACTCACGATATCACGAGGACCATAGGATCTATAGGAGATGTAAGGTGGTTAGAAGTCAAATGAACCCACCACCCTGATATCAAGAATCAACGTGGACCATTTATCATGGTTGGTTTGAGCCGTTAGATCATTTTGTGAATTTGGGGGTCACAAGTTTGGAGTGCAGGCCAAATCTTTGGTCAATCTAATTCTCGAATCGCGAGAGGGATTATCAAGTGTGGAATCAAATGGTGGAAACACTTTTTGGAAAGGCATCAAAGACCCATGAGCCATTGGATCTTGCAAAGAAGTGAGGGGGTTAAGGTGAGTCCCTTTTCAACACCCATAATCACAGGAGAGATAGTGGTCATTGGATCCAATTCAATGAGAGTCGTTGGATCTCGTGCAAATTCACAGATCAGAATTTGGGGATTGGAGCGACAAGTGATTTTGGAGTCGAGAGTCATTAACTCTCGAATCATGAACCGCAAAAAATTTGGACTGTCGTATCATAGGAGGCTCATAGTCTTCGATCTCTTCAAAGGAAAAACATTGGAGTTGGGGAATCATAGAGGGAGAGGAATGACCATTAGCTGTTCTCTCAAGTCATGAAACCCAAAATCCTTTGCAGGCTTAAACAAAGGGTTTAGTTAAATATTTTCATGGCTAAAGAGAAGATCCTGCACAGATCTCAGTCTGAAGGCAAGAGGTTTGCACCAGTTGTGGTATCAGAGCACATACCAAATATTTTCTTTCTGTAGTAGAGAGAAGAAGGAGGAAGTTTACAACCATGCCACCGAGAAGAAGAGATAGGCAAATGCCTGATCTAGTAGTGGAAAGAGAAATGCATGAATTACGTGCCAAGCTTGATGCTATGGAGATAAAATAAAGACGCATAGTTGATGTTGGGGATATAAACAAAGATGAAAGTGAAAATGAAGCTAGAGATGGAGAAAAAGAAGTTGTGGCTGAAGATGCTGCATAAGAATGCCTATTTATGGTTGTTGCAAGGATAGGTTCCAGAGAAAAAATGGGCATTCCCATGTATGAGGGAAACTTAGATGTTGAAGAGCTTCTAGATTGGATTAGAGCTTTGTACAAGTACTTCGACTATGAGGATGTTGAAGAAGACAAGAAAGTCAAACATGTTGTTACCAGACTTAAAGGGCATGCAACATTGTGGTGGTATGAACTGCAGGCTAACAGACGCTGCAAAGGAAAACAAAAAATCAAAATATGGGATATAATGGTTGCAAAAATGAAAGCCAAGTTTATACCCAGGGATTATCAAA